>CM024763.1:27154504-27243835 GCA_014218235.1 Colocasia esculenta | reverse complement strand
ATGCAAGAATATCAAGATAGTAGGACACAGTAAGACTATTTGGTTGGGTTGGCCCAGATTAAGTAATATAAAAAATATAATACAACTGGAAAAAGGATAGGCTGGAACAAACAGGAGATTCAGTCAACCGTTCAGAAGATCTTAGTTGGTTCATCATGCTTGTTTTTATCTTGACCAGTCAAAGTCTTGCTTCGTCATATCTGAAGTTACACTTTGTTATATTTGAAGCTGTATTTCGTCATGCTTGTTTTGTCTTGATCAGTCGAAGTCTTACTCCATCATATCCGAAGTTGCACTTCGTCATGCTTGTTTTGTCTTGATTAGTCAAAGTCTTATTTCGTCATATCCGAAGTCAACTTCTTCATATCCGAAGTTAACTTCGTCATATCTGAAAATGCACTTTGACTGATTATGTTATATCTTGGCCAGTCGAAGCAGTCTATAAAACATCTATTCCCTTTATAAAACATCAATTGACTTTATACAATGATTACAGTTATTTCACATGATCATCTTATTATTTCTCTGTTTGACTACAGATATTTTTGTCTGACTCATAAGATCTTTTCCTTCCAGGGGTAGAATCAATTGACCGAAATGGTAGGTTCGGTTTCCGGTGGTGTTACAGACTTTCTTTACAGTGGTAAGTGAGGGTTTAGAGGAGAGTTCAAGAATGTGACCTGATACAAAAAAGGTCTCCTCTGACAAGAACAAGTATTCAGAAGACACTTGAAGAGTAGCACGAGCGAGAAGGGAAAAGAGAGTAGCACAAGAGAGAAGGGAAAAGAGAGTAGCAAGAGCGAGAAGGGAAAAGAGAAGACAAGGTTCCTACATGGTAAGAAGAAGATGACAAGAATATAGAGGTAGAAGACCGAATGCCTAGCTCTAGAGTCTTTCTCCCTTCACTTAGTACATAGCTTCCTTCCTTCATTTTCCTCCATAGCCATTGGCTAGGGTAGCAACAAGCTAGTAATCGAGGTTTGGATAAGGATCACAGTGGTGAATATATAGAATTTACCTATAAGGGGCATGCGTGAATTTCCCAACAGGTGGACGATGGGGTTGAGCTCTTCGAAGGGATTTAACCTAGGGTTAACACGTAAGGGGGTTAATACATAATCCATATTACATAGGTGAACAATGATCTAGTTACGTAATCACTATGTCACATGCATATATATCCATACTTGTACATATATACACTACCTAATAACACTGATTGCATAAACTATATTAGGTCGATTATATGACAAATAGATCAACCTCCCAACCAGTCGTTGATATCTCTTTCGATCAATAAATGCACCACCATCTGCCACTAGTTGATGATTCAAGTCTATTGCGATAGCATTAGGCTTATGTCACATCCTACTTATTGACTATTTTCGGATGAGATAGGAAAAATAGGATAAAGGAGATAGAGGCCATCATTCATATCCATTTTGCAGTGCAACGGAATAGTACATTACATAAGCTAACAGTTTTGAGTTTAATATATACAACAATCTAAGTGGCAATTCTATGGGACATTGGGTTTGCTAGAATAAGGATTTACTCAGCGCATAATCTACTAAAGAGTTAGCCTTATCTGGAAGACCTAAAAGGAGAGTAGGGGACATGAGCAAAGTTTAGCCAGTAGGAAATTACCTTTGACAATAAAAGTAGGGCATGAAGGTAGCATTGAAAGAGAGACATGCATACTAGTCAATGATAGAATACAAATTGTTACACCCAATGATACTGTAATACAATGCAATGAGAATATCATAATAGAATTTGCCTGGAACCAAAAAGTTATAAAATTCATGCCATAATATAGTTCATGAAAATGTAGACTGAATTTAGCAGTAAATGGTGTCATGCCACACACCCAGTAGATCCATTCTCCACGGGTACATCTTCAAATTATCCAGTTCAGTGGTCGAGTTCGGGTGCTCCTCCCGGGACTAGATCGGCCCCAATTGTATAGGCATTGGTCCAGTAGAGTCTGAAGATCTAAAGTGTCATCATTTCCATTTGATCAGTCTTTTAGTATGGTTTGTGCAGATCTCAAAATAACATTAATATTAAAGCAAGTCATATGCAAGAATATCAGGATAGTAGGACACGATAAGACCAGTAGATTGGGTTGGCCCAAGTTTAAGTAATATAGAAAATATAATACAACTGGGAAAGGATAGGATGGAACAAACAAGAGGTTCGATCGACTGTTCTGGAGATCTCAGTTGGTTCGTCATGCTTGTTTTTGTCTTGATCAGTCGAAATCTTACTTCGTAATATCCGAAGTTAACTTCGTCATATCTGAAGCTGCACTCCGTCATGATTATTTTGTCCTGATCAGTCGAAGTCTTACTTCATCATATCCAAAATTAACTTCGTCATATCTGAAGTTACACTTTGTCATATTTGAAGCTACATTTCGTCATGCTTGTTTTGTCTTGATCAGTCAAAGTCTTACTTCGTCATATCCGAAGTTACAATTTGTCATATCCAAAGCTGCACTTCGACTGACTGTGTTATATCTTGGCCAGTCGAAGTAGTCTATAAAACATCTATTGCCTTCATAAAACATTGATTGTCTTTATACATCGATTATAGTTATTTCACATGATCATCTTATTATTTCTCTGTTTGACTATAGATCTTTTCCTTCCAAGGTAGAATCAGTTGACCGGAATGGTACGATCGATTTTCGGTGGTGTTACAGAATTTCTTTACAGTGGTAAGTGAGGGTTTAGAGGAGAGTTCAAGACTGTGACCTGATACAAAAAGGGTCCCCTCTGACAAGAATAAGTATTCAGAAGACACTTGAAGAGTAGCAACAATGAGAAGGGAAAAGTGAGTAGCACAAGCGAGAAGAGAAAAGAGAAGACAAGGTTCCTACCTGGCAAGAAGAAGATGACAAGAATACAGAGGCAGAAGACCGAATGCCCAGCTCCAGAGTCTTCCTCCCTTCACTCAGTACGTAGGTCCCTTCCTTTCTTTTCCTCCACAACCCTCGACTAGGGTAGCAACAAGCCAGTAATCGAGGTTTGGATAAGGATCACAGTGGTGAATATATAGAATTTACCTATAAGGGTGTGTGTGAATTTCCCAACAGGTGGATGATGGGGATGAGCTCTTTGAAGGGATTTAAGCCAGGGTTAACATGTAAGGGGGGTTAATACGTAATTCATATTACGTAGGTGAACAGTGATCCAGTTACGTATCACTGTGTCACATGCATATATACCATACTTATAATATATATATATATATATATATATATATTATATATATATATATATATATATATATATATATTGTTTAGTATAATACCCTCCTTTTTAATCTATCCTATCAATAAAATTTTATTTATCTAGTTGTTAATTTATGTAGCCTCATGTGTGCTTCTCCAATGATTATTTTGGTAAGGCATTGTGAGGTATCCTCATTTAATCATAACGTTATCATGTAATATTTGAAAATTACATGACCAATTATTTTTATAAATAAAATTGAGGTGTTACAGCTTACACCCTAACATCTCATTTCTAAGAGTAAGTCTAACATATACTTGCATTGTCATGAAAAAAATCTCTCTGGATGACCTTGCAAACTATCCAAAATATCTCAATAGGTCTAGGTCTTCCACTTCAACGACTTGCTTTAGCTTAGACTTCAATTGCTTGATCTCGATATGATCATTCACTTCTAACAACAATATCATCAACATAAACAAGTAGATGCTCCTCTTTGCCTTGAAATTCCTATAGAACAGAGTCTGGTCTATTTTACTCTACCTATATCCCATACTTGTCATAGCTCAGCTAAATCTATCAAACTACGCACGAGGAAATTATTTGAGATCATACAGTGAGCACTTCAATTTGTAGATTTTTTTAGCAATTTCTTTACTATCAAAACCAGATGGTATCTACATATAAACTTCTCATAAAAATCATCATGTAGAAATACATTCTTCACATCTAGCTAATGTAGCTCCCAACCAAAGTTAACTGCACATGAAATCAAAATACGAACAAAATCAATTTTATCATAGGGGCAAATGTCTCATCATAGTCTACTCCATATGTCTGAGTGTAGCTTTTTGTCACCAGTCAAATTTTGTACCTTTCCACTATACCTTCTATTGATTGTTTCATAGTAAACACCCACTTGCACCCAACATGATTGATGTTTACCAGCTGGTAGAGGGACCAGCTCCCACGTCTTGTTTTGGATGAAGCACTCATCTCTTTAACATAGCCTTCTTCCACTTAGGCTCTTCCATGGCCAATTGCCAAATATTGGGAATGTAAATAGACCCTAATGTATCTGCAAAACACTAATAGGATGGAGAAACCGACTCATATGAAACATAATTAGCAATATCATAACAGTAACGAGTAGGAGAAAAAATTGAGTGAGTGCCCTTCCATAATGTAATGGGAATATCAAGTCAAAAACAACTTGAGTAGTAGAAACATCATTACCATTATGACATGATGTAGAGGCCTTAGAAGAAGTGGATGATGCATCAACTAGAGAAGACACTTGGATAGTAGTAGGACGTGGATGCACATAGATTCTCTTCCCTCTATAGATCCATTTCTTGGCTCCTCATGAACACCATAACAGCCATGATGATACTCACTCTGGATACCAAAGCGAGTAGGAGTGAAGAAATTCTTCCAAAAGTAGTAAGGCTAATGTCCCACCATGAGAGGGATGAATCTCCTAATAGGCTTCACCCTCCCAAAAGATAACATCCATAGTAAGGATAATGTCCCACCATCAGGAGGGTAATAGAGTAGCCAACAAGCTCACACTTCAACGCTTAAGGGTCAAATTTACCAACATATGGCTTGTGATCTCGTGCAAAGCAAACACATCCAAACACTTTATAAGAAACCATATAGTCAGCCGACTCCTTATGGCACTAAAGGGGAGAAACAAAACCAAGAGTGTAACATCCCTTTTCTTTGGTCAGTCACCCTCTGTTGAAGGTGGTGATGAGTCAGGCTGTCGCCTTCTAAAGGTGACGACATGGCTGTCATTTTCTGGTTGAGAACGTGATGGCTTAGTCATCGCATTCACCTTCTGACAGTTCTAACCACTATATGTCCATTGTGTCATCTTATTGTCGGGACAGTTGGGACACGTGTCGGGGGGCATGCAGCCTGAATGCGACATGCCAGACGTTGCGTTCATGGTGGCAGGCCTGCGAGGGTGACACATGGCGGGTCCAATTGTCTACTCTGATCGAGGCTTTGGGGTCACGACAAGATGGCCGTCGCATTCATTAGTGAACAAGACCAGTTGGCTGTCGCGTTCTGAGATCCGATGCCTATATATGCAAGGCCAACAGATCTTCCTTCCCTTTCCCCCTTTCTTCTTCCTCTCCTCTCCGCTTCCTCTCTTCTGTCTGAGCCCACTCTTGGGGCCTCTCTTCTCCTACTTGGCAGAGCTTTGATGTGTTGGTGGCCCCTCCTTGCATGTAGGAGGCCAGATGTTGCTCAGTGGATGACGAGTGTGGAGCTTGTAGAGAGGAGGAGACGGCCTTGCACACGAAGACCGCAACGGGTTGGCTCTTCATCTTGAGGCAGGGACCCTCAACTTTCCCCCTAGTTCTAGCATGCTAGGATCTCCTTCCCCCTTCTCCAAGTCTTGTAGAATCCATGCTAGGTGTGTGAATGCATGTTTGGTTTTTTTGAGCTTGAATGGGGTTAGGGGTTTGAGTGTTCTAATGTATGTGCATGTGAGGTTTCATGAGTGTAGATCCTTCACATTGACATGCATGGGTGTGGATGAAGGTGGTTTATACTCCTAACATGTGTATTAGTTGTTCTCCATGCTCCCCTCCCTCTGTACACACTAGAATTGCCATTTTGGGGTGTTTTTGGAGGTCTCAAGTAGGCACCCAGGCCTCACAAGGTCCTTGTCGCAACCCAGAACGCGACGCTACCCCCATCGCATTATGGTCTAGTCACGACACCCTCCCTGGCATTTTGGGGTGTTGCATTCTGGTTGCGACCACCACTGCGTCGCCTCCTCTGAGAAAGCGACAGTGACCATGTCGCCTTATGCATCCTGTTTGGAGCCCGTTCCGCTATGTCTCTATTTTCTTGGCACTTGTGATGTTCCTAGCACGGTCCTACACTAGTTGTTTGTTCGGTGCTTGACACTAGAGGGCTTGTCCCGTTAGAGATTGTTACCGTTACCTGGGACCCCCTGTCCCCGCGCGCCAGTTGAGGGAGTTCTCCAGGCGATGGGTGTGCTCGAGTCACGAACTCTGGTAGCTGAGGAGAAAATGGTGGGGACGATGACGTAGAGTCGTTTGCAGAGCTCTCTTGGTTGGTCTGGGACGCCGAGGTGGTTTTGTTGTTCTTTCGACACAGATCAACTAGTCCTTCTTGCTGCCTCACTCTACGTAGTTCCGGTACCATCTAAAGGGCCAGGCTTGAGACCATAGTCCGGCTAGACTACGACAGTTGTGTGGTTACTTTTAGTTCCACAGTCTCACTCCGACGAGAGGTGGCAAACTCGAACAGGTGGTCGAGGGTAAGACGTGTGGCACTCTTGACCAGTTGACTAGTGGTAATTGTTCTCCGTGGCTAGTGTCTTTGTCCAGACAGTTTCCCTTTATCTATGTTTGTAGCCTTGGGGTTCACCCCTGTGCCATGGTTACATGAGTTTCTGCTCCCGACATGTTTAGACCGATGGCCATGTAGTTTCACTTTCTGCTTCCGCACTTACTCTGTTAGTAGAATAGATTATCTTGCTTATTTTCCTTTGAAACATATATCTATTCTGCTTGTTAGAACCAGTGGGAGATTGGTAGTCCCCACTGGGCTTCTTCATGAAGTTGATTCCCTCCCTTTCAGGTGAGACTTCACAGCAGCACCTTCCGCGGCGAGTAGAGAAGACAGAGCCGTAGTAGACGGCATCTTCCTTGAGCAGTGTTCCCCTTTGTGCTTCTTGGTTCTTCACCCTCGGGGTATGCCCCTAAGGGATCTGTATCTCCTTTGTTATAAGCACTTGGGACTGTACTAAACTCGTACTTTGTGGTGGACACTTTCTTTCACTTGTTAGTATTTTTTAGTTCTTGTTGTCATCATTTAATCATTTACATATTGTTAGACTAGTCTGTTAGCCCTTTCGGGTCTTTAGACCCGTGGGCGGCGGTGGTACTGGTGGTTGGATTCTAAGTGGGAGCCGGGGGTTTGGGCAATGGGGCCATTGCAAAGAGTCCTTAGAGGCATCTGATTAATTAAATAGGCAACAGTCAATACTGCTTCTTCCCATAAAAACTTTGGAATACTCATAGTAAATAAGAGTGAACGAGTCACTTTTAGTAGATGTCTATTCTTCTTCTCAGCCCTCATTATAAGCAGGAGTATCAATACAGGTTATCTGATGGAGAATCCCATGAGCTTGAAGGCACTCATATAATTTTCCATGTGTATTTAGTCCCATTATGATAAAAAAACATAATCTTAATCTTTGCCCTGAACTGTGTGCCCACAAACCTACGAAATTTCTTAAAGCAATTGAGAACTTTGCCCTGACTCTTCAACAAGTAGACCCAAGTTACTTGGTTGAAGCAATTAGTAAAAGTAACAAATCACCAATGACCTGTAACCCCACACATTAGAATGTACAATGTCAAAAGGTGCAAAACTTCTATTTTCATAAATAGGATAAACTCCTCTAGTATGTTTAGCCAGTTCACAGTGCTCACAAACTAGCAAATATATATTACACTACTTATTTGATAAAGAAGGAAATAGATGACCATGAACTAAAAAAGGAACACGTCCTAGCTTACAATTGTGTAACACAATCTTTGAGGTAGCATTATCAGTAGAAAAGACAGACCTTCCCACAACACTCCAAGCTATGCTCTTCATCCTCCAAGTAGTAGAGTTTGTTGTGTAGTTTGTGACATTCAAGTGTCTTCCCTATATATTTTCAGCTCCCAAAGAAGATAATAGAAAGGGAAAAAGGTAATAGAACAATTCAAATCTTGAGTAATAGAATTGATGGAGAGCAACATGTAAAATAAAAGACAATCCTAAAGTCATTGTACAGTCTACAGATTCCTTGCTTGAGACGGAGGTAAAGGATCTATTAGTAATATAGACTTTATCCTTATCCGAGCATGGGATATATGACTAGAGAAAAGGTGGATGTGCCTCTCACGTGATTGGAGGCTCCAAAGTCTATTACCCAAAAGTTGGATTTCCTACCTATACAATTGAATGCATGTTCTACACAATACGTAAAACATGACTCGGAAAAGTGAATGAGTTTAAGTACCTCTCGGGTTGGCTAGGTGTCTCCGCCGTAGAGGAGGTAGTGTCTGAAGATGCTTCATACTTTTCTATCAATTGTCATAGGGTCTAATGCTCCTCTGAGGCATGCTAGGCATGCTGTTCTTAGTCTCCTCAAAAAGATGTACCCAGCAAAATTGACAATTGTGACCATGGCCTCCAGCTCGGCAACTAGCACTACGGCTACCACCATCAGCACGACCACCGTAGCTAGACTGAGGATGACGATCATGATCAAGCTCCCAACAATAGGCCTTGATGTGCCCATGCTTCTTACAGTGATGACACACCCTCTCTCTGATAGCTGCATCTAAGGCTACACAGTAAGGGCTGATCGCACTAGAGCACTCGTTGTTGAGGTGACTCACCATCGTATTTCCACACTTAGGATAGTAGAGAACACCTGTCCCAAGCTAAAAAAAACATCTTAAGCAATAACTCAACATGAACAGACTCAAACTCTAAATTCAGACCATAAAGGAAGTTCTAAACTCGTTCATACTCAAGGTATTTTTTAAAGTCATCAGCATCGACAGAACATGTAGGAACAAAGGTTCTATAATGATCACCCTTAGACTAAAAACGCTTCAATTCTGAAGCATACTTTGTCACAGATAACTCTTCCTGACGAAGCTCCCGCAACTCGGACCGTATCTCAAAACCTGTGTAGAATTAAGCTCTAATGAAAACATTTAGGCCACTTCCTCCCATACCTCATGTGTTAGCTGTCTTCAGTAACTGCACACTCTTGGAAACCTTTGGCACCATGGTATTAAGAAGAAACGTCAAAACAATTGAGTCCTTCGTCTTCCACTGTGCCATGCCGAACGCATCACTAGCAAGCTTCTTCACCACACCATCCAGATATCCCTCCAAACCCTGTCCTTGCATAAGCAGACGAGTACTCCTCACCCAAACCAAGTATGTTGATGGTCTCTTAAGCTTGACTACCCCCTGCAAGGCATTAAGAGATGCAATTTTTCAAGCTGAACTATCGGTAGTAGTGGCGGATTGTATGGCAGATATCTGCACTGAAATAAGATGCACAATCAAATTAACCTTCAAGATCTTGCATAGTAACTGGGTCGGCCATCCCTGCTCAACCCAAAGACTACACCTCCAACATCAACAAATCATGCACAAACATCTTAACACATTCACATCATATACAAACATCCACACACATCATCTCCATAACATTAGCGCAAGAGCCATAGGCAAGGCACTACCGCAGGGTGCAAAGGAGTTCGTGCAGACTTGTGTTCCATCGTCTGGGAGCACAAGACCATGCTAATGCGCAGAGGCATCAATGACATGCATGTAGGGAGGTCGAGCCCACACATAGCTATGTGCAAGTCGAGTGGCCGAGCATTGGCCAATGGGCAGAGGTTTGGGCAGCAACGACAGACACATAGGGTGCCAAGCCAGTCAGCTAGGCATTGGTCGATGTGCAAAGGGCTGGGTGGTAATGGAAGGTGCACAAGACGTGCAAGAGCCATGTAGTGGTAGAAGGAAGGGCGGCGTGCAAGGTTTATGCATCACTCGCCGATCGAGCATTGTTCAGCGACGTGGTCAGTAGCAACGACAACTATGAGGCTCAACGGTAGTAAAGTTGGGACTATAGCTCTGATGCCAAGTTGGGAAAGAAAAAGAAAGAAGAGGGGGAAGAGAGCACAACCTAACCGGTCCAATTCCTCCCTAGTGTTTTGCTTTAATAATTAGAAAATTGGAGGAAGACTTTAACGACCCAAGAATCTGATTCTCAGAACCCTCCAAGTATTCGACCCTTGGACTGCCACTTATGGATCTTAAGACCCGGAAGGGTTAAGAAATATGTCTAGTGAGATATATGACAAGTTATAATAGCTAAGAAATTAAAGAAAAACAACAGAAAAATAGAAAAATATATGTAATGTCCCAGATAATAATTCAAATGCGAAAGGAAATATTGACCATTTCTAATGTTGCTGACAACAAGCGACACAACGCTGATCGTCTGAACACAAGGATTGAATCCCGCGAACTCAAATCTAGAAGGAAGTAAGGGGAATGAGCTTCACAAATGAAGCTTAGTAGGGAACCCAACCCTTCACCAGATCGAATAGTGAAAACAAGAACAGTACAACTAAACTAAGTAAGAAGAGCTAGAGTACTACAATAACCAACCAACTATACTAAACAGGAAACGACAGTAACTCAAGTAAGCAGAACTAATAACTGAGCAAGGAATATAATAATTTAACAACTGATCAAGTACTAATGTAAATAAATAGAAAGGTACATAGGTCTACAAGTACCGCCAACTCAACGTAACTATGCACAGTCTCAACCTCGGTAAGCGTGGTTCACGAATGCTACTAGGCTGCACACACAGACGAAAAGTCCTCGTCTGGACAACACACAGTAGGCACAACCCAACCTCTACTAGTCAGTGGTCAGGTGCGTCCATTGATATCTTACCGCTCGACCACAAGTCCAGGTCTCCCCTCCCACCAGAGTGAGATGCGTGGACAAACACAACCACAAGTTGTAGTCTGACCGAACTACGGTCCCACTCCTCACATGGAGGAGAAAAGGGTGGGGTGGGGTCCACCCTCCTCACATGTGGGACCCACAGATCTCACATCCTACCCCACTTAAAACAATTTCACTTGAAATTAAGAAGGAAACCCGGTCGCGGAAAAGAAACAGGCGTGAAGAGGCCACTAAGTCACACCTCGACTTCTCGGTGGCCACAACCGTAACACAGCCATGCGTGGAGTGCTCAAGTAGGCAACCGACAGCTCACGCAGCACACCCTAGACGGGCGTTGAGCACTCAATCAGATGTCACCAACTCCACAAGCGCGGCACACACCAACCGACCAAAAGACGAACGGAACCGCTAGTCGAAAACCATGTGGCTGAAGTCATCAACAGACCTTGCCGTTGAGACCAATAGGTCAGTAACTCACTCTGTCACTAGCAAGACCCGACAAAAGACACAGTCACTGGAAAAAACTAGGAAAAACACCTGCGGGTCAACCCCAATGCTTAGAGGAATGGCCTCACGTAGCTAGACTCTGCTAGTATCGACCACACAGCTAAAGTGAAGTCTCGCAAGGAAAACTAGAATCCAAGTGGAAATAGTGTAACGACCCGAGAACCCGACCCTCGGCCTACGCCGAGGACCCGATTTTTGTGGTTGCCGCCCACAGATCCGGAGACCCGGAAGGGCTATAATATATATATCTAACAGGATATGTAATGGAAGTAAACATCAACTGCTAAACTAGAAGTGTACAAGCGGAAACAGGAAAGAGAGTGAGACCGCTGCTACCGCTCTAAGTACAGTCCCAACGCACGCACGCTAGTACAAGTAAAAGGTAGGGGGGGAACGAATCCCTTAGGGGCATACCCCAAGAGAGACGTACACTGAGAAAGGGGAACCACTGCTAGCTACGGGACCTCCACCACCGCCCCGTCTCATCCGCCCGGTGTGCGCCCTACCGCTGCTGAGAAGTCTCACCTGGGAAAGAAAGGGATGAGCTTCACAACAGAAGCTCAGTAGGGACTACCAATCTCCTATTGGCTCTAACATGCAGAAGAATATATATATATCAAATAAATAACAACAATTTATATCTTCTACCTACAACCTAATGTGCGGAAGTGAAGCTACGACTTGCGCGGTATGGAAACACAACACGGTCGGAAACTCCATACGACTACTCGTCGTGACCACCACAAGGCTAGCAAACACAGATAGGGGGATACCTCGCCTGGACAAGGTACACTAGCTACGGAAGACACCACCACTAGTCAAAGGTCAAGTGCGCCCACTGACATCTTATCCTCGACCCAGGTCTTAACCCTCACGTCTCGTCAGAGCGAGGTAGGACACAAAGCACACAACAGTAACCGCCATAGTCTGGCTGGACTATGGTCCCACGCCTGGCCTCTCCAAGTGGTTCCGGAGCCACAAGGAGCGAGGCAGTGAGAAATAGGACTGGCTGGCCTGCGCCGGGTAGAACTCCTATCCTCGGCGTCCCAGACCAACCACGAGAGCTCTGCAAACGACTCAACACCGCTGTCCTAACCACCGTTATCCCCTCAGCTCCAGAGTCCGCCTGCTGGGCTACCAACTCGAGCACGCTCATAGCCCGGAGTACTCCCTCAACAGGCTCCCAAGGAAGGGGGTCCCAGGCAACGGTAACAACCTCTCACACGGGACAAGCCCTCAAGTGCCGAGCACCAGGCGAACGACTAGTATAGTACCGTACTAGGAAACTAGCACAGGTGCCATGGGTACAGTAAAAGAAACGAAAACAGCAAAGACCCAAACCTGTCTATCACGTCCCGAGAATTACGCAGCAGATAATAATTCGGATAATTCGAGACGATATCCCGAGACGTGAACAGTCGGCAAATAGGCCTCTAGCTAGCACGCACTAAATGTATAACAACATACATCATCATAGGGCCCAAATATTGAACTCAATGGAAATTGTATTCAAATCTCATATTTGTTTCAAAGGAACTAATACAAGACTAAGACTCAATAAAAAGAAAAAAAGTATATTTATTCCTCACTTCCTATTACATGAATCTAACACTCAAAGCAAACTACTATAACTAGACTCATAGTTGGAACGCTCATCACTCGAACGCATTCCTATCCTCGACTTGCTCTTCCTCTTGAATGTCATAATCACTTAGAATGGTTAAAAGTAGGGGATGAGCAAACTAACCTAGTAGGATTTATATCTCAATGTGCGGGCAATGATATAAGTGATTAACAATTTAGAACTAGGTAAGTACGATGATTATCATGATATGCATGTACGAATAAAACTCATTGAAACATGATACATGAACAAGCTAGATAGAGTGATCATGATAGAGCAAGATCTATAAGGATATAACAAGATAGTACTAGCAATATATCACTTTGTACAAGCACACAAGATTTCACTTGATGTCAATAGCTTTCAAGAACGCGAGATATCACTAATTGCATTAAATGCAGGATGGCCATATCACGCAAGCAAGCAAGCGAGAACGCACGAGCACGATCATGTAACACTAATCAGGCACGTAGACACTAATGTACACCAAGGAAAGATCCACCTTGAAATGCACACTAGGACACGTGAATGTGGTTATTGTATCTATCATTCAACACGACACGCACGACTCACAGCGCAGATGCAACGCCAGTAATCATTATACCCCATGGTTAATAGTATATTTATGACTCTCCGTCATTGGGGCAAGACTGGAGCCCTTGGACACTCGCCGTGTCCGGTCAGCATCTCACTTAAATTTTAAATGTAGATACCCACAGTCATTAATAATGGCCAATGAGAGTTTCAAGATGTAAGCATATGTAATGTCATATTCATGATGATGATGAGAATAGGTAATCAGTAAATTGAACATGATTTCATGAGAACAATGGTCAAGAGATAAATTTGGTAGTGTAACGGCATGATTTATACTTTAGTCCAATCTTTACATTAATGACTTGAGTCTAGATTTTGAATCACACTCACGAGAATAAGAGAAGAAAGGAAGTGCACACTATCTCCAGGGAACTTCAATGGTACAACCAACTCGGTCTCCATGTGGGAATCCACGGAGAACGGAGATTTACGGAGGTCTTAGAGAAAAGGTCGCTAGTCTACCGATTCGGAATGACCGATAGAGAGCTTCCAAATCCCCAAGAAAGGGCTGCCTAGATGTGCAAGTGTGTAGTGATGTACGCATCTCAATTCATGATAACAAGAGATGGAACTATGCATTTAAATGATCATGGATTGCAAGGTTTTAAGATAACAATTATCATTTAAACATGGTAGAACAGTAGGAAGAGTAAATCACAAGTTACATGAATGATCATGTCATTAAGAGAGCAGTTAGAATAACATTCATGTAATTATAGCTTTTAAATGAGTTAATCACTTTTAAGCCATTAAATTGACATCATGAATGATTAGAACCATGACATGCAAATCTTACACTTGACACCGTGTTAAACAGTCCTCGGGTAAGCCTGTAAATACGTGTCCTATACTGTGGACGCACTTCAAAATGCAGGGCACAGCCAAAATAGGCGAAACAGTGAAGAAGCTAAATCGCTTCCATAAGCCTGGCCGCATTAATGATTGAATCACGTCGGGGGATCCGAACGCATCTACGAAAAATCATTTAATAAAACCTTGGGCGGGGAAACCGCCTGAAACGCGTCGGGGTATCCCGCCACAGATCAGACCGGCCCAAACTCCCAGGCGGCGCGTAGACCCACGCGGGTCGTTGACCGGTCCGTGCATGAATCACGTCGTACCAGACGGCCGCGATTCCCTGAATCACGTCGGCCCCGAGCGATGCGATACCAGATGCCTTAAACGTGGCATCTGTACCGGACGCGGTTCAGACGTTAGATTGAAAACTCAGAAATACAGGGGGCCAATCCTTGCAACACTTATATCTTCTAAACTAGGGCTCTTGGGACAAAAGTCTCAACATGAAAGTTGTAGGGAACATGGAATAGATGCGAACTATGATTTTTAAATAATTTAAAACAGCCTCAGGATGTATGATAAATCAACATGAACATAAAAAGTCACAAACATGCGCGACTTTGGCAAAATGCCTATAATTCAAAATCTACTCATTGGAATTCAATGAAACCAATTGTAAATGAAACTAGACTTGATGCTCTACATATTGGTATATGATTTGTTAATGTTTGGACCGAGAAAACCTACCTTTTGGGTTGAGAAAGTTTCGTTCTTTAGAAAACCCTTCTTCAGACCACTATTTGAAGAACGCCCAATACTTCGTGTATACTGCATGAAAATTGTGCATTCCAGTTGGGTTAGGAAGTAGACTTGACCCTCTTTCCATGGGTATAAGCTTTGCATGATGGGATTTAGGTTTACCTTACCTTTGGTCAACTCCAAGTGGACGGGTTGCACAGGTCGTAGCAGTCGAACAGGGGAAGAAGATGACCTTCTTGTGGTCGTTCCACAGCTCCCCAGCCGCCAAGAACTCCTCCACACGACCCCAGCAAGTGGTAAAACTCGTCCCTAGGGTTTAGTGGAGAGTATTTAAGCAACCATGGGTTTTAGGAGTCCTAATGCAACAAGGAAAGCCAAGTTGCGGTTTCAGCATATTACCTTCCCTAATTTGAGGATTTCTTCCTTCATTGGAGTGCCTTGGCTATCAAGCAATCCCAAAGCATGGCTAGGTACGAATTTGAGTTGCCAAGAGTGCATGATCTCATCCCAATTCAACTCTAATTGTCTCTTTCTAATTTCAGCCTATTTAGGTTACGAATTTCCATGTATTTTCTTGCTTCATTTGATTTTTGAGCCAAATGTTGTCCATTGGCCCAATTATGATATTGGGTCATTAATATCTAATGTTGAAAGTCTCTCCAACATTTTTATTTAATTTATGATTGCATCATATTTCTGTGTTAAAGGTTTTCCGACTTGTTTCCTTATTTGGATAATCGGTCACCATGTGATGTACATTTGGTTAATCGGATTTTTCATCGCACAAATTTCTTCGTGGAACACTTAGGAAAAATGTGTGGGGTTGGTTTATAATTTTTATGAAATTTTCCGATGTGTTTTAGCACATACGATAATGATACGTATGTTTAAATACTTTGATATTATGAAATTATTTATTTTTATTTATTTGAATTTTTATGTAATTAAAATTTCCGAGGTGCTACACCTCTCAGTTGTAGTCGCGATGCATCGGGCCGTCGTGACCTTATCGCGACGCCCTTCCTTGTCGCGACACTGTCGCAGCGGCCCTAGTCGTCGCGACACTCAAGAGCGTCGCGATCATGTCACGACCAGACAGGCCGTTGCGACAAGATCACGACCTCTATAGTGGTCACATCTTTAGTAGAGGGGGGTTCCAGAGCAGTCCCTCCGGGAACCACCCCAAAACACGAAATAAACATTCCATAGGGGGAGGGGAGCATGCTCAACATGTATTGAAAGCTGTAAATCCATCCAAACCACCCTTAGAGCCCCACAAACATGGATTCACATGAATTTACACTCGAAGGAAAACCTCACTCAACCTCGAGCATGGATTCCTCACACTCCCAAGCCCCAAACCACAGGAAAAACACAATCTAAAGGGGGAAGGGAGCATGCTTAGAGAGAGAGGATCAAGAGTCCCTACCTCTACATGACCACCTCCTTCTCGCTCCACACAACATGAACATGGCCCCTGGACAACCAAGGCGACACCGCCTCAGCACGAACACCTCGAGCATGAAGAACCACCAAGAAACACAAGGAGAGCTCGGAGGGAAGGAGAGGGGAAGAAGAAGGAGAGAGAGGGGTAAAGGAGAGAATGGGGAGTGGCATTCGGTTGCAAATCGACGGCCCCCAGAACGCGACGAGCTGACCCGGTGCGACAACTAACTGCGCGTGCCTGACACCCAACAAAGCCGTTCTGACAGAAAGGACATCAGTCATGCCTATCAGAAAGGCAGTCGCGACGCCATTAGACGCCGCGACAAGGACGCGACGGCCACCCCCGTCGCATCAAGAAGGCGACGGCCGGGTTCGTCACAACCCAACCTGTTGCGGCAAGCCTCTCTGGCCCGACCATGTCATGACCAGGGCGCTTGTCGCGACCCTGAGGATGGGGCCAAAGGGGCCCGGGTCTTACATCCCACCTCCTTAAGACATTTCATCCTCGAAATGAAAACAACTCGGTCGCAACTTGGAAAATAGTACAGGGAGAAGTAATATACCAATCAATCAAACAAATAGGGGAACTGCTCCAGCATCTCATCCTCGCGCTCCCAGGTGGCCTCGCCACCAACGCGGTTCTGCCAAACAATCTTAACCAGCGGGATCTGCCTCCGATGCAACTGCTGCACTCTGCGGTCGACAACTCTGGCTGGGTACTCTGGCATTGACAATCTGGCGCTACCTCAAACTGTGAGTAGTCCAACATGTGCGAAGGATCTGGGACGTACTCCTTGAGCTGTGAAACATGAAAAACACTGTGCATGCCTGCCAACTCTGTCGGAAGACTCAACTTGTAAGCCACCTCGCCGACCTTCTCCAAGATAGGGAAAGGCCCAATGTACCTGGGACTGAGCTTTCCCTTCTTGCCAAACCTCATAACACCTTTGGTCGGCGAGACCCGCAAGAAAACAAGGTCACCTACACTAAACTATAACGGTCTCCTGCAGCTATCTGTGTAGCTCTTCTACCGGCTCTGTGCTGTCTGAAGCCTCTGCCTGATCAGTCTGACTGTATCTGCACACTGCTACACTAACTCTGGTCCCAAAAACAGACTCTCTCCCACCTCGAACCAGTGAAGAGGTGTCCTACACGGGCGACCATACAAAGTCTCATATGGCGCCATTCCGATGCTCGAGTGATAGCTGTTGTTGTAGGCGAACTCTACTATCGGAAGGTGCGACTCCCAAGTGCCATTCCAATCCAAGCAGCACGCTCTCAGCATATCCTCCAAAGTCTGAATGGTCCTCTCTGACTGCCCGTCTGACTACGGATGATACGCTGTGCTCAACCTCAACTCTGTGCCAAGTGCTCTCTGCAGACTGCGCCAAAACCCTGACGTGAATCTTGGATCTCTGTCGGAGATGATCGAAACTGGAGTACCATGCAATGGAATAACTCTTTCCACGTACAGCCTGGCTAACCTGTCCACTGACCAAGACATCCTGACTGGCAAAAAGTTCGCTGACTTGGTCAAACGATCCACGATCACCCAGATACCATCGTGCCTCTACGGGGCATGGGGCAAACCAACCACAAAGTCCATGGTGATGTCGTCCCACTTCCACACGGGAATGAGTAACGACTGCAGCTCACCACCAGAACGCTGATGCTCAGCCTTCACCTTCTGACAGGTAAGGCAGCGAGCAACAAACTCCGCCATGCCCCTCTTCATCCCTGGCCACCAGAAGAACCTCCTCAAGCAATGGTACATCTTGGTGGAGCCAGTATGAACAGCATATCTCGACCTGTGAGCCTCTGACAGTAGCGCCTAACGCGCCTCCTCGGGAACGTACAAGCGGCCTCTGAATCTGACCTCGTTGTCCTCGTCAAGCTCTACATCTGGCATCTGCAAAATGTAAGACCCGGCTTCCTGGCTTTCCGTCCAGTGTCTGGGATGACAGGCCACTAATGCGTCCAGGCTGGGCGACGCGTTAGTGTCGCGTCGGGGGTGCCCGACATGAGTAATCCCTGTTGTGACGCAGGTGTGCGTCGCTCCAGAGTCTTCCTCCCTTCACTCAGTACATAGCTCCCTTCCTTCCTTTTCCTCCACAGTCCTCGGCTAGGGTAGCAGCAAGCAAGTAATCGAGGTTTGGATAAGGATCACAGTGGTGAATATATAGAATTTACCTATAAGGGGCGTGCGTGAATTTCCCAATAGGTGGACGATGGGGATGAGCTCTTAGAAGGGATTTAACCCAGGGTTAACACATAAGGGGGGTTAATATGTAATCCATATTACGTAGGTGAACAATGATCCAATTATGTAATCACTGTGTCACATGCATATATATTCATACATGCATATATATTCATACTTATACCATATATATATACTGTTTAGTATAATACCCTTCCTTTTTAATCCTATCCCATCAATAAATTTTTATTTATTTAGTTGTTAATTTATGTAGCCTCATGTGTGCTTCTCCAATGACTATTTTGGTAATGGCAGTGTGAGGTATACCTCATTTAATCATAACGTTATCATGTAATATTTGAAAATTACATAACCAATTATTTTTGTAAATAAAATTGAGGTGTTACAGCCCAGGTCTGGCACATTGCACCAGACCCCATAGCAATTAGCCCATGGCGCATAGCACCTGGGTTGACTGCCACTAGCGCAGTCTGCTTAGCCTGGGCGGCCCACCAGCTAGCCCCTTGGCCGCCGTCGACGGTGGGGAGAGGCCGGTAACCACCGGTGCCCTTCCCAGTTCTCCGAAACAACCCCAACGAGGTTTCAGGACTAAAACACAGAGGTAGAGAGAGAGAAACACGAGCGAGGGGGGGTGTCGACATCGGAGAGGGAGAGGAGGGGTCCTTACTGTGGCCGTAGGACCCGCTAACGACTACAACGGCCGTGGAGGTGGCGTGGCGACACAACGGGGTGGAGGTAGCAGCGACACTCTTCCCCTCCTCGATCTGGCACAGACAGGGGAAGAAGGAGGGAGGCATAGGGCTCCCCAACAATGGCAGAGGAGGCAAATGGCAGTATGACAAGGGCGAAGGGACGAGAGAGAGACGAGGGAGGGCGAGAGAACGGATGGGGGGGGGGGAAGAAGAGAGGGAGGTGGCGACGAGGGTTTTAATTTCGAAGCAGAGAGGGGGAAGGAGAAAAGGAGGGGCGTGGTCTACCCTCCCCACATGTGGGACCCGCGGGTCTCACAAAGACCCTTTAATAAGTGTGCACTTACAATAATTGGAAAATGAGTGTTGTATTCTTTTGAGCAGTATGACTAAAGACGTGTGGGGAGGTTGGGCATGTGATAGATCTACATATAGGAATGTGCATATACTGGACCTGCACAGGAACTCTATAATGTTTATGGGTGTACGTACGTATAGAGATATGTTGATCAGACCTTAGGTCTGATTTATGACCTCACAAAACTTAGTCCCCTCAAATTGTTGGGTTTGTTTTAAAACTAACATACTTTTAAAAAAATATTAGGTGAATAGTAGACTAAAAAGTTTAATTAGTAATATAGCAGAGTTTTGACCTATCAACGCCGCGTCCGCACAGGCGTGGGCACGGCCGTTTAAAAAAAAGTAAAATAATGAAATCGGTCTTCAAATGACGGATTTCCTCTCTATGAGGAAATCGGTCATTCAAAGACCGATTTCTCTCCTGTGTAGTGCAGAAGACATCTTTTTAGAATTAAATTAATAATTTTATTTTATATTTAAACAATATCAAATTAAGATGAAATTTAAACATGAATTAATTAAAAGGTGATACATTTTATTATAATTTTAGTTTAATTTTTTATAATAAAATTTATAGAGTACAAATTACTTCAAAAATAATAAATCAAATTAATCTTGATATCCATATTTCAATAATTGTCGATGTTCATATTTTTAGAATCAACAAATTTTTGATAATTATGATAGTTTTATATTTAATTCTGTTATCGAATTCGGTGACGTCCAGTCAAGATATGCACATCTGAAGATAATATCAAAATCATGTTAATAATATAAGAGTGATTTTAAATAAAAAATAATCATATTTACTTTTAATTATTTTTATTTAGAGATATTTTTATATTATTAACATAACTCAGATATTATCTTCAACTCCCCAATGAATATCCACTTTGCGACTTTTCGACCTATTTTTGATCCTTTTGTATCTATTTTTGATTACTTTTCATTTTTTCGGTTTCCATTTTCGCTCATCATGCCCCTGCTATCTAACCTGAGAGCAAACTCGCGATCTTAACACGAGTAATTTTTAATCTATACAAAGAGGTCATTTCGACCATCCAAAAATGTACCATTGCTAACAACTACAAGTGTGTTTGAGAAAGAATTTTTGCATGTAAAGATCAACCTTCTTGCAGCGGTTAATTCCCCATGCTGACTAGTTCAGATTAACCAGCCAAGGCAAAGCTAGAAACTAATTAATTACTTGCTTGGAGAAGCTGCCAATCTAAACTGCACTACACAGGGATGTTGGGGTCCATATTATAACGTTAATTTCCGCTCACACGTACGTATACGCGCTGAAAGCTACCTGCAAGTGATTCTTTACGAGCTCCGACGATGTTGGTTGCTATTTGCATGGGACATCCTCCACACTGCCCATGGCAGGGCTCACAGTCACCCTGCTAGCTCACTTCGAATCTAAACTCAGCAACAAGGGAACCAAACAGTCGAGCAGCAAAATGCCGTCGTGACACTGCCGTCCCCACCCACAGCTGCTTGGGCATCATCTTAATTTGTCGAGTAATACACTGTTACGTACGTACACGTTCTCACCATCTCCACCACCGGCTATGTTTTGACGACGCTACATTGTTCTTAGGGCTGCCTCTGCCACATGGCTGATCAAGCGAGTGGATTAATGAGGCGAGAATGCAGGCCGACGAACTGGAGGGTGCATCCTCCGGCTCTGTCAAGGCACCACCCACGGTACGTGCCGAAGAGGGGAAGATTCTGATGGCTATACTCTGGAGAGTTGGTCGGGACTCACCTGCAAGGTTGAGGTTGGTAATCATGTCTCGTCCAGGAAGAAAAAGCACCTCGATTGCTGCAAAAATCTTTTCTCGATGTAGCTTTGGTCTGCGCGCCCACTTGCTACTTAAATCCTTTTTGTTTTTTGGTATCTCATCCATGCTCACTAGCATTATAGTAACTAGATTACGCCGCTACCCTATTTCTACCGTTTTCATGTTGCTCAATTGTTTCTTCCCAATGGTCAAAACTGTTTCTTCCGTTGTGCGTTGTCCTCCGCCGAGAAAGGATATGCATAAAAAACCCTCTGTTTGTGTGTGTACGATTTATTACTTTTTTTGTTTCAATATAGTAGCTATATGTGTCATGTTCTTTCCTCTCAATCTGTCAACTGCAATCAACATATTTTGCTCGCTCTTCCAACATGTTCTCTAGCGTTTGCCACCGTTTGCAAGCCGTTTGAGAGTATTACGGAGAAAAGTTCTAAAATTTAGAAGTTCTGACAAGATTGTATTGTTTCCAAACGTGTTTAGCTGTTCTTAATTTTTGTGTGGCACATATTTCTCTACAAAGAGAGAGATAGACATATGATAGAAAAGCAATCCATTTTTTCAAAAGTGATTTCTCCTCCATTTTTGAAAAAATCTGAACATTGTGATATAACACCATCGACTTTTTTTTTTTCTTTTTTCAAAGTTTTTTATACCGTAAGATGTGACCTTGTCTGTGTGGAAGCACATCCGTACTTCTTCTACAGCGGAAATCCATTAATTCTACCGATTTCACTTTTTTTGTCAATGTTTTCAAACGGAGTCTCATATATCTTTTCATGGGTAAGTAATGCCATCGGCAAATTTAAGTTAAGCATCAGAACGCGATGTTATCCTCTCGTCAAATCGAGTGATCGATTGGAAGTACCATCGATGTTTATTTATCAAAATTTTATTCGTAAATAATGGAATGCGCATCATATTATACTCATAAAATTAGTAGCGGTGGGATCAACATATTTTTGGGTTAGTTTACTATATATGTATAGTGGACGTCAAGGGACAGCAGCCCCTCGTCCCAGGTCTAATTTAGACATATCTCGTGCGCCTTCTGCGGTGAGGATTGCATATTTTTAATTTAGTGGAATCTCTAATAGTGTATTTATAAGCTATATTTTTAATTTAATAAAATTATTAATAGTGATCAAATTTTATATTTCTAATAAAAGAATTTCAACATTCCAGTGAAGTGACGTGACGCCACTAGTTATAAGTTAGATCCTCCACTGACATTCCGGACAAGACGCATTGGGGTGCTCATGATTCAAATCTATTATTTAAATTTGTTGGTGAACAACAGGACATGGGAGCTGGCGGGACATTGGCAACTATATCTGATTAATCTTAACTTTTATTTAAGAGAAATATTTATTACACTTACATATTATTAGGTAAGAAATTTATGTGACATCTAATAATTGAATTGTCATTTTATCACTTCTCATGTGAGGGTGTCACATGAATTATTATCTAATTATATTATATTTAAAATATAATGTGCAAATACAATAAATCTCTCTTCATTTAAAAACTCAAAGTGAAGCTTGGCATAAGATGCCTGATCAACACTGTCATTTCACAATACGTTTTCGGTAGTGTCAGCTCTTCAACCCAACCTGCTTCTATAGCGCTACAGGTTCACAAAGTTTCTCTTTTCCATGGGATATCCAAATTAATCCGACTTAATTAAGAAGCTCCTCGGATCAACTCTCTGCCGAATTCACAAGATGAGCGTGCATGCATGATCAGAACGGGAGTAAAGAGGTACATTTGCGGATCAGTTTTTCATTAAAAACTCTTCTAAGTTTTTGAGATGGGTTGATCTGCAAGAAAACATGCATGTGGGGCTCAAGCATCGTTTGGAGGCGATTTTAAAGAAGTAAAAATTTAGAAAAGTCGATTCTGCAGACCTCATACGTACGGGCAGGATTTTTTTGCCTCGTCGTTTGTGTCGAAATGTAAAAATGTCAAAAAACAAAAAACAAAAAAAAAACTCTATTAGATACAACAAAGTCAGTTCGGAAGAAATTTTTTAGAAGCGATCTTCTAACCGCTTATGAAAAAGTGGAGAGAGAACGCGTATTATGTCTATCTCTCTCTTTTCTTGCAAAAATTGTTACTTACAGAAGTCGAGGATAATTTACGTCGTTTGAGAATACACATGATTCTGTCAGAAATTTTAATATCTAAAATTTTTTCTACTTTGTTGCCAAAAATTGCCTCAGACTCTAGCCTTCTTTCTGTCGTCACTGAGTTTTCTCAATTAATGTACTTAGTGGACTCTTCTTTGAAGCCCATTATAAGAAGAAATATCACAAGGACTCTTCTTATTTGGAACCCATAAGAAGAAACAATGCAAAGAACACTATACCGTGGTCTTAACTCATGCATCTCGTCCTATCATAACAGTGCGCTTTGGGATCCGTATTCTTCAAAGAAAGTTAATGTACGGACCCATGCGCGCGGTATCAAAGCTTACCTCTAAGCACATGCACGAGGAACTATGTATGCATGTGTTGATTTCTCATGGCCACCCAAGCTGCATAATTATTCCTTTCAACAAGCGATATATAGGATGGCCGCTTCCCGCCACTCACGTGCTAATTAAAAGTAAGCTGGATTTACAAGAGTACTTGTGTTGGTTAGAGAATCGGGATATATACCTTACACCGATAAGCGGATGCGGAAGCATCATCCCCGTCATCATGGAATAGTTATCAGAGTTGTTTATAAATTTCATATGTTAGATTCCAAGATGGGTTTTTTTATTAAAATAATTATATTTTATTATTTAAATAATGACAATTTAAAAATAATTTCTAAAATAGTCACTAAATTACCACGTTGGCAATTTGGTGATCGAGAGATTTGAAGTGCGATCGGCGTTGGAAATGCTGACTCCGACGTCGGGATTAGCAATGCCAACTTTGGAGTCGACTCCGAAATCGGCGTTGGAAATGCCGACTCTATAGTCGGCAATCCCAATGCCGACAGCTTTCCTTAAAACCCTCTCCCGAAACCCCCCTCTTCCCCACCCTGCCGCAGTCGCACCAACCCGTGGAGCGCGCCGTCGCCTTTGCTTGTGCCTCCTCCTCTACTCCTCCCCCCCCCCCCCCTAACACTCCGACTCCCCATCCTCCCTCCTACTGCACCTCCCCCCACCCGGACGCCTCCTCCTCCCCTCCTCCTCACCTCCCCCCCACCCCGACGCCTCCTCCTCCCCTCCTCCCTCACCTCCCCACCCCCCCCCCCCCCCCCCCCCCCCACTCACCCATCTCCACCACCTCTCTCCTCCTCCACCAACCCCCCTCAGCCCGCCGCGACCCCTCACCCTCACCTCTTGACCACCCCCCGCCCTAACTCTTGACACATGTATGTTCTTTTAATTATTTAACATTTTTATTATATCATTTGATGTTAATTTTTTATGAATGTTAGTTAGTTATAAATTTGATATTTAAATATTATTATTTGACAAATATGATTTGTTTAAATATTTTTTTTTGAAAAATGTGATTTATTTATCTTATAAATGACAGATATGACTAGTTCAAATATTTCTTTAATATGTTATTATGATGTTGTCTTACGTATTGAGGATCATAAACCTCAATATGAAGGAGGCATTGTACGCATTTTGCGTGTAAAAAAAGACAACTTTTACTGAGTTGATGAGGAAATTATATATCTTGACGAAATATGACGAAAGACATATTAAGATTAGTATAACATGCAAGTGGCTTATTTCTATGGGTGAATATATTGTCGTGAGAGTTGAAGATGATTAAACGGTTGAAAGTATGTTCAATTTTTATCATTCTTATGTATCTACTATACAATTATATTTGGAGAAGGAAGATGTAGATAATATATCTATTCAAGGCAACGATGAAGTGCAAACATATTGTCATATTGATGACAACTTGCATACTCAACACTATGAGTATCAACAACTAACTGGACTCTTCACACGTATGTTGAATGATGATGCTGATTTCACTGAATTTTATTCTGCTAATGAGAGAGATGTACGGTACGAATCATATGACTATACTTTACCTACAGATTATAACCTATGGTGAGTTGTCTCTCATACTTGTACAAAATATATATTAGTGTGATTAAATTTTGATCAAATTTATAATTTTTATTTGGAGGTCTACTGGCTATGGAGGTGACTCCTCACAGTATCCTTTCATGTCAATCACTGATCCTTCACATACTTTTCATAGTGCAAGCTCTCAGGATATGAGATTTCATCATCCTCATAGAATATTTTGATGCATTCACATAACATACCATAAATCTTTTGTCATATTTGATTGGTATGTAGGCACCATGTACTTGAAGAACATGTGATTGAGGAGGATAAAGAAGATGAAATAGATTCACAAGATGATATAGATGACAATGAGAATATGGACGAGGGAGATGATGAACCATTATTTGAAATTGTCAGGGTTAATAATACAGAATTGAATATGAGCAAGACCCTCCAGATATATTCACTTCTGATCAATGGATAGATAAAGCCATGTTGAATAATTCTCATGAAGGGATAGATGTACCTTATACTTTAGAAGTGAACAACATCATGTTGGACAATTTTTACAAATAAGAGGAATTTGATATATGCATTGCAAATATATTCAATTCAACATAGTATTCAATATAAGGTGACACAAAGTTGTTGTCTTTCATTTTCAGAGAGTTTTTTTGGTTATTTGCACCTTCCATATATGGGTTTCCTCATTGTAGGCCATTGATAAGTGTTGATGGAACACACCTGTATGGAAAATATCCTGGTGTTTTGATGATTGCTACTGCTGTAGATACAGATGATGGTTTATTCCCCTTGCATTCGCTATAGTTGAATCGAAAAATGGCGATTCTTGGACATGATTTTTGGCGTGCATCAGAGTAAAAGTTACAAATAGAGTTGATCTTGCAATCATTTCTGATCGACATAGAGGTTTGGAGCGTGCAGTGCCTGGGATATTTCCTCCTCCTATTGGTTACCATCATTGTTGTTTGCGACATCTTGCTGATAATTTTTAAAACACATTTCGTGATAAGATATTGACAGGTCTAGCATGGTCTACAACGACTAGAACATGTATCTTTGAATTTCAACATTTGATACAGAAAATAGAAGAAATGAATCCTCAAGCAAAGAAATGGTTGGAAGATGTCGGTTATGAAAGATGGACAAAGGTATGCGATGGTGGTAAGCGGTTTGGTATGATGATAACAAAAAATTTTAGAAAGTTTTAATAGTGTATTGAAAGGTGCACGAGGTTTGCCTATCTAGGCTTTAGTGCAAAAAATTTTCTACAAGTTAAACAATTTTTTTGTTAAACGATGTGAAGATGGTTTGAATTGAGAATCATCATATGCTCCTAGTGTAGAAGTCCAACTGCGTGCTACTGAGCGAGAGGCTAGAAGATGTCAGGTGATCAGATTTTCTAGACATGAGTTTCAAGTCACTAATTCACACAGACATCAATGCACTGTTAACCTGGGACCACAATGTGGTTGCTCTTGCAATGTTTATTACATGACAGGTCTTCCTTGTGTCCACATAGTGGCATCTCGTAGATCATTTTTAGAAAATATTTCACACTTGAACTTTTGTGTTGCATTTTATTCTGTGAAGGCCTATCGACGGACATATGGGTTTGCTTTTCATCCTGTCTTGGACAGTCGACATTGGCCTCCTCATTGAGGTGCTACATTGCAACCTCCATTTGGTCGCAGGCAAAGTGGTCGTCCATATAGCAGACACCTTCATATGCATATGGATACGAATAAAGAAGGGTCATCCCATAACCATTGTAGTCATTGTGGCCATTCAGGGCATTATAGAAGTACATGTCCAAGGGTGCAACCCCCTCATCATAATTAGTAAGTGTTATGTTTGATGTTTACATACTTATAATTCTTCAAACATATTTATGTCTATTGTTTACACATATTGTTCACACATATTTATGTCTGTTGTTTATAAACTTATAATTCTTCTTGTATGTAGGCATGACAAAGATGGACCAGCTTCCAGGTCCTATAGATACTTCTATATTATACGCACAGGAGGGGCATAGATCATAGCTGGTTTACATTGGCCATGTATTGTTATTGTTAATGTATTGTTGTTATTACTTGTGCATAAATTTAATGTTAACAGATTTTAATTTTTTTTTCCAAGAAATAGAAGTTCTTAATGTTGGGAGCACTATAGGAGCTTGGTGGTTGGCCAGTTGACCCCCGCATTGTAGATTATGTACATAGAGCTGGTTTATTTCATTTGACTCAGATTCAGTGGATCAGATTAGATTGGACATTGATCACTGCCTTTGCTGAGAGATGGAGGAGTGAGACACAAACTTTCCATCTTAGACATGGGGAGATGAGTATCACGTTGCAGGATGTTGCTATTTTGATGAGATTACCAATTGATGGTGATGTTGTTGTAGGAAACACTAGTTTAGATTGGACAGATGTTTGCATGGCACTTTTAGGTGATGTCCTAGAGTTGATGAGATGAGATTCTGTAAAATTATCTTCGTTGCGAGAAAGGTTTATAGTTATCCTAGAGGATGCATCAGTGGAGGTTGTTAGACGACATGCACGAGCATTCTTGTTACATCTTTTGGGTTGTACTATTTTCAGTGATATATAAGATAGGAAACTCAGTGCCACTTATGTATCTACCGCTTCTAGAGAACTTTGATCGAGCTGGTAGATACTTGTGGGGTGGTGCGACACTTGTTTATCTCTATCGTCAGTTGTCTGTTGCATGCAAGTCAGATGCCAAGGCCATTTGTGATTCATTGACTCTTCTTCAGGTAATTTGTCACTTAATGCATATTAATTTTGCCTCTAACAATTTATTGCCTCTTCTAAATATTTGATTTATTTTTTAGTTGTCGTCTTGGGAGCGACTATATGTGGGACGTCCTGATATTACGATGCATCCTTTGGCACAGGACAGGCCTTTGGGTCACAGGTAAATTCAGTATGTTGTATGACTATTTAATTATAGAAATTTTACTAACTTACAAATAAATTGTAGGTGGAATGTTCCGAGAGAAGAGATAAATAACCCTCGACATGTTTTGAGACTATACAGATCAGAGCTTGATCATCAGGAGGACTATCAGGTAAACATAATGAAACCTATTGTATTGTACACAGAAGCTAGAGTACTTACACTTACACTTATATCATACATTTTCAACATAGGTTAGGTGGGAGCCATACACTTCTGATATATTGCAGATATTACCAGTTGTTTGTAGGCAGGGATGTGATCTTTGGTTGTCTTGAGTTCCTCTTCTTTGTTTTTCTATTGTTGAGATGCATGTTCCAGATAGAGTACTTAGACAGTTCGGTAGAGTACAACCTATTCCTGGTCCTCTTGATGCATTAGATCGTGTCACCCGGAAGGGACGTGGGCATATTGATTGGGCTACATATTTTGCACATTTTGTATAGATGTGGCATCATTGGAGAGATTAAATTATACCACTAGATGAGGACACGTCATACACTATTGGTAGAGTGGAGTATATGTCTTGGTATTGGTCTATCACCAGGCGGTTCATTGGTCGACCAGGTTTCAATTATGATATACGTTATGAGCCGCGTGATCACAAAGAGAGGAGTTTGGTAGAAGGTATGAGGCATCTACATATGATGGTTTCTGATGGCCTTCAAGATGATATAATATTGTACAGTACACAGTCTAGATATGTAGCCATGTAGATGTTCATTGATAGTGTGCTATCTCAGGTTCAGTGGACAGATTCATCTACATCAAATGCAGGACCTTCAGAGCCATGCGCGGGATCCTCACAACAGCCAGGTGATGCAGGACTATCTCAATTTTCTCCAAATGTTATGACATTTTTACAGCATAGTCTGTATGATGTAGGAGCTTCACAGATACTGACAGATGAGGTGATGTCAGATGAGATCACACATTCACAGCCACCACAGTCTACAGTAGGTACATATTATCACCAACGACGTCACAGAGATTCGACTAGCACACTACCACAGCAGAGTCAGTCTAATCTGCTTGGGGAGACATTAGGCATAATATCAGAGGACATGGATTCTGAGACAGCACACTCAGAGTCATGTGATGCTATCTTAGTGCATGAGACACAATCACAGTCAGAGACAGAGGTTGATTCTCAGAGTGAGATATAGAAGCAACACCACAGTCGTGGTCGTGGTCGTGGTCGAGCATCTAGAAAGGGAAAGAAGAGATGGTTTCCACAGTTCTTTTGAGATATATTCTGTACTTGATATTTTTTAGTTGTTTGTGATTCATAGTTTATTTTCATGTATTTTTAGTGTACATATGTTATTTTGATGTATTTGTGATTTAGACATATTATGTTGATGTATATGTGACTTAGACATATTATGTTCATTTAGTTTTGAAAGTCCGATAGTATGACAAAAACACTTGGGGGTAGAGTCGACCTCCTAAGAAAGAAGATGGATTGGTTGAAGAGGAGTCGACCTCGGCTCTCTAAAGGAGTCGACCTCATTTCTGCTATCCCCAAGTTTTTGAAGGAGTCAACCTCCATACAGATGTTCTGCAAGTGCTATAGTAGCAAAGTCGACCTCGAGTTTCTAAAGGAGTTGACCCCAATTCTGCTCTGATGTTCAGAGTTGACCTCGGCTCCTAAGTGAGGTCGACCGCTCCTCCGCTCCTCCATGGGGCGGATTTTTTTTTATCACTTTGGAGTTGGCATTGCCATTGCCGACTCAATGCCAACTCCAAAGTCGGCATTGGCAATACCGACTACGGAGTCGACATTGGCAATGCTGACTCCATGCTGGCATCCGGTCTCCCGGTCACCAAGTTGCCAACGTGGCAATTTGGTGACTATTTTGGGAATTATTTTTAAATTATGATTATTTAAATAATAAAATAATAAAATATGATTATTTTAATAAAAAATCCTTCCAAGATTATATGTGATATAAGTCCTAAGGAGAGAGAGAATACGACCTTTTGACCTAAAAATATTAATTGCATAAAGATAAGGGTTCTCATAAATTAGATTCTATTAAGACTCTAAGTAATGTGGATGATTATCTGTCAACATCTCCCACTCAAAGACATTGGCACTAATCTCTCCAAAATATCTCATCCTACTCTCTCTTTCATATGAGAATGACAGATGCGAGGTGATAAGAAAGATATGTAGGTGATGAGTGTTATATTAAACCACCACCACATTAATTAATATAACACTACAATTTAGCATCTCGTCTTGTATCCTTCACCATTAATTTGTTCATACCAAATCAAGTTGATTTTATCCCTCAAACATGCATCTAAATCTTGATATCTCAGATTATGTACAATTTGTCCTCGTGATCATATCAAACTCATCCACCGTAGCCATCTAGGCAATGAGAGGTAAAACATGGTTGTGAACAAGTTTGGTGGTTTTCGTAGGCCATGGATGTCAACCCATGCATGTAGAGTCGATTGTTAACCTAGACATGCTCTGTTACATTGCATGATTCATGGCCCTTGGATAAGATACAAAAATAGCAAGGCAACATGATCAAGCATACGACTTGATGGACATAGTGGATATTCCCAAAGTGTATAATTGAGGAATCATTACATTTAAGAGTCTCACACAATGATGAAGTAGGGATCTAGTTTATCACTCCTATAGTGATCAACAATTGGGACATATATATGGTATAATTTCTATTCTATCGTGGAGAATCTATCTAGATAAGTCACACAAACATTAAATTCATTGTTCCCATAAGTGCTCTACACTTACATGGTGTAGATAGATTTAGCCATATTAGGCTACATGGAAACATATAATTTTATATATGTTTAATTGATCACTTTTAATCTTATCTAGGCATCAGCTAAGATGACATATGACTATATGTATCTCTTACGCACTAGACATGAAGCACCCACAAAGTATATCTTATCATGTTTGCTCTCACAGAGACATGGTCATCATTTGTGTGAGAGGATCGATCATAAGTTTGGTGACATTTAATAACCACATATATATATATATATATAATGTATTAATTTAAACAACAACAAAAAGAAATACTCATATTTTTTTGTACAAAAATAGTGTTCAAAGTAATGCTATAAGCAAATCAGATCCTCCTTGTAACGTCGCGCGTTTTTCGGATCCTTGTGGATCGTCCTTCGGATCCTTACGGATCCTTTGTTTGGTAGTTGTGGTGGCCAGTGTGTGGCTAATGTGACATGTTTCAGGTGTGTGAGCAGGTTTGGGGTGTTTCTGGGCTGGTAGGCTGGGCACAAAACACCAGCCCGTTCACTGTCTGTAAACGCAACAGCGAAGGACGTCGCGATCAGAATGCGACGGTCCTACATGTCGCGTTCCTATTGCCATTGCTGAGCGGTCGTCATCTGCATGCATGCCGCATGTCGTGCACAGGGCGACATGCAGACGTCAGCCCTGGGAAGGCGACGCCTTACCCCGTCGCGTTCTGGTCGCGACGGAGGGGTAAGTCGCGTTCCCAACTGCTGGGTGTTTTTAAGTTGCCCTGGCCAAGTAGAGCTATAAACGGTTCTGCTCGGCTAGGGGGAGGGAGCGGTGGCAATTTTCAGGGCATTTCGGTGGATTTGGGGTGCGTTTGGTGTGATCTCGCCGTAAGGATCCTGCGTGGAGCGGGGGAAACACCGGGATAGTCTCGTTCTTCGCGAAGGTAGGGGAATTCTTCTCGTTTTACACCGTGTGATTGTGTGGGATGCATGCATGTTTGGTTTTTGGTGTTTAGAATGGTAGATACCATGTTAGGGTATCCATTAAAACATGAAAAATGTGAATTAAGGGTGGTTTGCATGGTTTGGAGTGGTGATCCGTGGAGTTCCTCCCATATTAGAATTTCGCCTGTGAAGACGACAGAGCCCCCTATCGCATTCATGTTATGAACGTGACATATCGGGGTGTCGCGTTCTTAAGGCGACACTAGCCTATGTCGCGACCTCAGCCGAAGGTCCTATGGTGCACTGTTTTAATGGTGGAATTATCTGATGATTACTATTTCTTGTACATGGAAAGTATATGTGGTGCATTGGCACCTGTCGCGCTCCGAGCGCATGTTTCTCAGGTTAGCAAGTGGTACACATGACTGGCGTGTTGTTCACGTGGTCTGTGTACGGTGTTCACGTGGATGACGTGAGGTTTCACGTGGTTTGTGTGTGCGTGGCGAGTAGTACGACGCCTACCGTGGTTACCTCTTCAGTTGGGTGCCCCAGGTTCTGTGTGAGCCAAACTTGTGCTCGGGGCTTGTTTCGGTACTTGTGTTGTACCGTCAGGGTCTGTGTCGTCTGTTCTGGACACCCTCACTCCTTAGTTTGAGTTGTACGTTCGGCTGAGGGAAAGATGGAAGTGGGACAGCGACCTGTGTGAATTAGTTGTTTTGTCACTTGTAGCGCGCTCGTAGTTGGAGGTATGGACACCAGTAGACGTCACTGGTCCCTAACTAGTTTTGTTACCAGTGCCTCACTCTAAGGAGCTCAGGCCAGAGTCCCTAAAGGTGCCGGGCATGGGCCCGCGACAGTGTGGTCCGTGGTCGTGGTGTTGGTTGGTCTCCACAGTTGTTTGACTTGTTCTCGTGGAGCGACAGCTGGACCTTTCTTCTGTGGCTACGAGGCTAAGAGGTAGACCTGTGTGGTTTGTCCGAGTCAGTTGCTGGTGTCACGAACCAGTCTACATGGCTTGAGTGTGGTGGTCTCTACTTTACCCCATACACCGAGTTGTGGTTTTGTCGTTTACTTATTTAAATTGGTTTGTGTTAACGACAAGTGGTAAGTGGTATTTACAGTTTGATATCCTGTTTAGTTTAGTCTATAAATTGCTGGCGTAGCTTCCTGCTTATGTACTTGGGTTTAGTTTACTCAGTTTTGGGGGAGTTACCCTACTGAGCCAGTGACTTGCAAGGCTTACCCCTACTCCCTACAGGTGAAGGAGAGCAGGAGGTTTCCCTACTGTCTTCCAGTTCAGAGCTGCATCGCAGCGGTGTTGGGTCGACGCCTCCAGCAGTGTAGATTTTCTTCTGTTGTACCTCAGGGTATGCCCCAGGCTTGTGTATTTTCCTTTGACTTTTGTTGAAATTTGGCTATGTAAATCTAATGTGAATATGTATGAGATCGTGAATCTTTTATATATATCAGTGTGTTCTTTTGTATTTCCATGGACATGTGCATGATATCCTTTGCGAGGCTACGGCTTGTTCGCGGGAGGCAGAGTCGGGTCAAGCTCGTTAATGGGTTAACGGGTTTGAACGACGTGGTCCGTTACCGTTGGTATCAGAGCAAGGTCTGTGTAAATATAAAGGAACTGGGAAATTACATAGCCTTATTTCTACAGTAGTCCACTGCTGGTAGCTGGCCTTGGTTTTGTAATGATTTGCTTTCGTGTATGTGGGTTGGAATGTGTTTGTGCAGGAATTTGAGATGGCTGATAGAAGGGATTGGGGTGGTGGAGGAGATGAGCCTGAGGAGTCTACTAAGTGCATGATAGAAAGGATATGGGAGAGTCTTACGAAGATTCGGATGAGAATGGACCAGCAGACACCGGTACTGCCAGCAGCAGTACCACCAGTTGCTGGAGGGGCCGTACCAATGGCGCCAGTTTCACGACCACCCGGTGTGGAGGTACCTTTTGCAATACCTGTACCACCGCCACCGCCTGTGAGGGCAACAGAGGAACCAATGATGCAGGTTGAAAATTTTTTGAGATTGCAGCCGCCAACATATACAGGAGGACCGAATCCAGACACAGCAGAGCACTGGATTCATGAAGTTGAAAGAGTATTTGTGACGATGAGGTGTCCACCAGCAGATAGAGTTGTGTTAGCTACATATTAGTTGAGGGGTTTTGCTCAAGAATAGTGGAGGTTAAAGATGCAGACTACGTTTGCGGGCAGGACAGAGGAGACCATTACCTGGTCGAAATTTCTCGAGGTATTTAATGACACATTCTTCCTAGTACAAGTACATCAGGCAAAAAGGGAACAATTCCGGACACTTCAACAAGGGAATTCTTCTGTTCTGGAGTACCAGATGAGGTTTATGGCACTCAGTCGATATGCACCCTATGTTGTATCAGATAATACTATGATGGTTGAGTATTTTATCCGGGGCTTAAGAGTAGAATTGTAGAATGTTGTGATACCGCTGATGTGCAGAACTGTAGAGGAGGCAGCCCAGAGAGTAGCTACATTAGAAAGGTCCATTCGGACTCGACAGGCAGGAGAGTTAGGTTCACATAGTTTCCGGCTACCATAGCAGTCTACGGGAATTAGCAAAGGAAAGGCGTCAGCGGGAGCATCTTCCTCAGGTTTCAGCAATGGGGACAAAAATTGAACAGGGATTTCAAGGTCGAGGAGGAAGAGGAGGTCATCAACAAATGTTTCAGCCGGGGCATGGCTATAGGCCGGTGGTGAAAGAATCACAGCAGAGTACTACCAGGAAGCCTACCCTTCCACCAGGGTATAGGTGTTATAATTGTAATCAGTCGGGGCATTTGATCCGCAATTGCCCCTATCCTCGGGAATATGGATATGGAAGAAGAGTTCAGCAGTAGCAGCAGCCCCAGCAGTCACCAGCAGGTCGTGGTAGGGGAGCACCGCACCAGCGAGGGAGAGGCCGGGTTATGGCTATCACCCGAGCCCAGGCAGAGGCGTCAAATCTAATAGAAGGTATATTACCTATCTATGATTTTTCAGAAAGAGTTTTATTTGATCCTGGTGCTTCACATTCTTTTATTTCCGAGGAGTTTTTGGATTGTATGGTGTATCCACTAGAGGAGAAATTGTGTGAGTTGGTAGTAGAGGTTCCCTCGGGTGAGTTTATGCTCACTTCCTGTTATATAGATGAGGCTCCTATTGTGATTCAAGGAAATCAGATGCCAGGTAGATTATATGCTTTGCAATTGAGAGATTATGATATTATCCTGGGTATGGATTGGATTGAGGCCTATGGAGCTATGGTAGATTGCAGAAAGAAGAGAATCAGATTTTGTCATTCCGGAGGAGTAGTGTTTGAATTTCAAGGTATGCCTTTCTATACCTCCAAGATTATAATTTCAGCAAATAGAGCTAGAAAATTGTTAAATGCGGGATGTGTAGCTTATTTGGCTTCTGTGAGCTTGGTTGAGACTGGTAAATCAGTAGAGGCAGTTCCAGTAGTCAGGGAATTTTAGGATGTGTTTCCACATGACTTGCCAGGTTTAGCTCCACAAAGAGAGGTGGACTTTATGATTGAATTGCAACTAGGAACTTTGCCAATTTCTAAGGCCCCATATAGAATGGCTCCAGCAGAATTGAAAGAGTTAAAGAAACAGTTGCAGGAACTGTTGGAAAAAAGATTCATCAGGCCAAGTCATTCTCCGTGGGGCGCTCCAATGTTTTTTGTAAGAAAGAAGGATGGCAGCTTTAGAATGTGTATTGATTACAGATAATTGAATGATGTCACAATAAAGAACAAGTATCCATTGCCAAGAATTGATGATCTATTGATCAGCTCCAATCAGCTAAAGTGTTTTCCAAAATTGACTTGAGGTCAGGGTATCATCAGTTAAGAATAAGAGAGGAAGATATTGATAAAACAACATTTAGAACTAGGTATGGGCATTACGAGTTTGTGGTTATGCCATTTGGGCTAACCAATGCACCAGCAGCATTCATGAATTTGATGAACAGAATCTTTCACCCCTATCTGGATCAGTCTATAGTGGTTTTTATAGATGATATCTTGATTTATTCAGCATCTGAAGAAGAGCATGCAACACATTTGAGACTTACTTTACAAATTTTGTAGGATAATCAATTGTATGCTAAATTCAGTAAGTGTGAGTTTTGGTTGAAAGAAATTCAATTCCTAGATCATGCTATTTCAGAAAAGGGAGTTGCAGTTGATCCAGCTAATGTTGAGACAGTTATGAAATGGGAAGCGCTAAAGACAATCACAGAAATTAGGAGTTTCCTCGACTTGGCAGGTTATTATAGGCATTTCATTCAGGACTTCTCCGGAATAGCAGCACCCATGACTAGATTAACCAGAAAAGATGTGCCATTTGTGTGGTCAAATGAATACCAGAAAAGTTTCATGGAATTGAAAAAGAGGCTTACAACAGCTCCCATATTGACATTACCAGTAAGCAGTGGTGGTTTTGTGGTCTATACTGATGCATCGAGAAGAGGGCTTAGAGCAGTATTAATGCAACATGGTAAGGTGATAGCTTATGCATCCAGGCAATTGAAGCCAGCAGAGGAGAACTACCCAACGCATGATTTGGATTTAGCAGCAGCTGTTTTTGCTTTAAAAATGTGGAGGCATTACCTTTATGGTGAAAGATTTGAAATATTTACAGATCATAAAAGTTTGAAGTATATCTTTTCTCAAAAAGATTTAAATCTCTATCAGCGTAGATGGGTAGAATATTTGAAATAATATGATTTCAGTTTGGCTTGTCATCCAGGTAAGGCCAATGTGGTAGCTGATGCATTGAGTAGAAAAGCATACATGAGTCATATGATGATAAAAGAATTGAAATTATATGAGGAAATAACAGAGAATTCACTGTATGTTCCGAGCAGTACTAGCTAGTAGTGCTGTAGAGCCATCTTTGTATTGGCAGATTATTGAAGCTCAGAGAACTAATGGAAGTTTAGCAGAAATTGTAAAAATGGAATATGTAACGACCCGACCTCCCGGACCCCCGTCAGGGACCCCGAAGGTCACGCCGCCACCCATGGATCTGAAGACCCAGATGGGTTAGAATTTAGTCCAGTGACATAAGCAATGAATTCAAATAACTATAACAAGAAAGTTCGTACATTTAATAAGGAAGTTATGTACAACATGTCCCAAATAAAAGCACAGGTATAGAAAGAAAGGTGCAGTCCTTAAGGAGCATACCCCGAGGACTTGCAAAAAGGCCACTCTCAACTCACGCTACAAGGAGCACTCACGCTCACAACTCACACTGCTGGCAAAGCACGGTGCAATAAACCACCACCACGACCGTCCGACAACGAACTCCTACGACAGCGAGTCCCTACCTGAAGAGAGTAGGAGGGTGAGCCTCGCGAACAAGGCTCAGTAGGGATAACCAATCCCTTACCAGCCAGAGCAGCAGGAACTCCAACAAAAGCGGAAGCAAACTACTCTATAAAGAAGTAAAGCGAGAAACACCTACTGCAGAGAGCTACAAAGTAGCAGAAATAGAGCAACACCCCGACCACAACCCGGGTCAAGCCAAAGACGACTCCCAAAGAACCAGCGGAGTCAACACAATGTGGAAGCAACACCTCGGCACACACCCTCTGAGGCAAAGGAGCGCACGGAACACCGGAGCAACTATGTGAGACCAAAGTCTCACGACACAAGCACCAACATCCCAGACCTCCACGAGGTCGAGAAGGAACAACCAGGTCACCACGAGAGACACCGAGCAACCACGTGAGAAGCACTGTCTCACCACACGCACGGACACCTCAGAGCTCCACAAGGTCGAGGGCCCACAAGAAGAACCACCCTGCACCTCGGACACGCTACGAGGTCAGGGAACTACACACTCCGGTGCCACCACAGACGGCACCAAGAAACGGATTACCGAAACAACAATTGGGTGCCTGCACCAAGCACCCCTAGAGAACCCACAGAGCGGAAACCACTAAACACGGCCCACGAGGCCAAACCAACCAAACCCACGGAACTAGACACGGCTAGGTTACAACCACCGTGTAAACTAGGGCGACGAGAAACCCAACTCGGAAATAGCGTGAAACAATGTCACAGCAAGAGCAACCAAGCCACTGCCACTGGCAGCTAGGAGAGGGACACACAGTCCACCCTTCTCGCATGCCGGCCGCCGACTCCCGCCTACAACCTCCCCGGTAGAGTGAGACTAGCGAGTCACGGCCAAGAACACAACCACAAACACCGCAGTCCGGTCAAACTGCGGCCCCACACCTGACCTCTCTACGCGGCTCTGGAACCAACGCAGAGCGAGGCAGTGAGACGGACTAGTTGGTCCGCACCGGATGAGTGCTTGAACCACCTCGGAGACGCAGACCAGCTAAGAGAGCTCTACAAACAGCTCACGCCGCTGTCCCCACCGTTTTCCCCTTCTGCTCCAAGTCCGAGACTTGAGCACGCCCGCCGCCCGGATCAACTCCCTCTGACACAGACGCGCGGGGCTAGGGTGTTGCCCAGCTAGCTAGCCCAGAGGGGGGGTGAATGGGTTATTAAAAATTTGATCTTTGATTAAAACCTGTTCACTAAAAGGATTACACAACAACTTAAACAAACGTTAGAGTTGGACAAAATAAGACAGCAAACGCACATAAGCACAACCAAAAGACACAAGGGTTTTTATCCTGGTTCGGAACTCCTCTCCACAGGAGACCTACGTCCAGTCCCTGAGCAATGCCTCAGGATTTCACTAACAAGGGTACTATCCCCCTCACAGATCCTTACACCAGCCTCAACTGGTCTTCCTTCAACCTGAAGGGAAAAACAACCACCGGATACCACCAGGTCTTCCTTCGTCCAGAAGGGTACAAACCAAAGAAACAAGTTTAAGAACAAGCTTCAGACACTAGCTTAATCAGCTGCAAGCTGAAGCAAACAAGCCTCAAGAGAGAAAGAGAATTTGACACTGGTTTCTCTCCAAAGACTACACAGGCTCTCACAAGAATTTCTTCTATGAACACTGAGAGCAGAAGAGCTACGGAAAACAATTGGAATGGACGCTTTTCTCTTGCTTGGAACTCCGAAGACTAGAAGAATTGGTGTTGCACTCTTTTCTATGTTGTTATCTCTTTTTCTCCTTGTCTCTTCTCAGTCTTGAGTCTTGTATTTAAGCTTCTTCTTGAGATTTGAATGTTAAGAGAACCGTTGTCTCTCATCCAGGTGTACGTTAGACTGGTCACCAAGGAACTGTCGTTGATGTTAGTTGCAGATGGAACAGATATTGCAATATATAGCAAAGCTCCTTTCTGTCTAAAAAGGACGTAGACAGAGTAGCATAAAAATGGAAGATATTGTCTGCATGCATGGGAGATACGATCAGGGAGCATTTAATGCGTAGCAGTCAACAGACGAGATATGACTTTGACTTTTCAACGCTATTAAAAAAAAACATTATACTGATACAGCAGGAAAGTTGATATGAACACTCCCGATGACTTATGAAATCGTTATACGATAACAGACAAATCGTTATGACAGAGCATTATCAAATTATAATGATGAAATCGTTATGAGAACTGAAGAAATCGTTACAACTATCAAGTCGTTACGAATATCTAAGAAATCGTTACGAGAACTGAAGAAATCGTTACAGCTATCAGTCGTTACGAATTTGAAAGAAATCGTTACGAGACTGAAGAAATCGTTACAGCTATCAAGTCGTTACGAATTTCAAAGAAATCGTTACGAGAACTGAAGAAATCGTTACATCTATCAAGTCGTTACGAGTTTCAAAGAAATCGTTACGAGAACTGAAGAAATCGTTACGGCTTAGCAAGTCGTTATGACAGTACAGAAATCGTTATGAAACTCTTAACAAATCATTGCACAAAGCAAATCGTTATGCGATCTGAAGAAATCGTTACGAGGTCTAAAGAAATCGTTACGGCTAGAGAGTCGTTGCGAGTTCTAAAGAAATCGTTACGAGGTCTAAAGAAATCGTTACGCCTTAGGAAGTCGTTACGAGTTCTAAAGAAATCGTTACGAGGTCTAAAGAAATCGTTACGCCTTATAAAGTCGTTGCGAGTTCTAAAGAAATCGTTACGAGGACTAAAGAAATCGCTACGGCTAGAGGGTCGTTGAGAGTTCTAAAGAAATCGTTACGAGGTCTAAAGAAATCGTTACGCCTTAGAAAGTCGTTGCGAGTTCTAAAGAAATCGTTACGAGGACTAAAGAAATCGTTACGGCTAGAGAGTCGTTGCAAGTTCTAAAGAAATCGTTACGAGGTCTAAAGAAATCGTACGGCTAGAGAGTCGTTACGAGTTTCAAAGAAATCGTTGCGATGTCTTAAAGAATCGTTGCGATATCGATTTGTTTTGAACTTTTCGGTCAGAAAGGAAATCGTTCTGCTTATCAAAGAAGTCGATGTGAAGTATGAAGAAGTCGATACAAAGACTTGGACAGAATGTGAGATGAGACTTACCTGATTGTCTTGAACTTTTCATTTTTCTTTTATTTCCTGTTCTCAAAGCTCAAGAAATTCATTAGTACTATTTTGTTAATCAACAAAATTCATTAGTACTATTTTGCTAATCATCAAAATTAATATATAAATAAGTGAATTAATTTATATGGGGAAAGTTTGGTCATCAGGGGTCCCAGGAAACGGTAACAACCTGTCTCGTGGACAAGCCCTCAAGTGCCGAGCACCGGGCGAAAGAGAACTGGCATGGAAACCACCAACAGAAATAGCACAGCTGGCTTGTAACCAAGACAAGCCCAGCAGGCACAGACACGCACGGCACCCCTTCCGGAAATCCCCAGAAGGGCCGTCGGCCAACGCCGGCGCACACGGCACGGCCCGAGAACCCAGAACACCACCAGGCAGAAAAGAAACCAAGCAACCAGAACGCGACCACAGGTGCGTGACCTTCTGGACAAGAAGGTGACAACCAACCTGTCGCCAACAGGTCGCGGCGAACAGGGTGCCGCCATCTGACTTGAACACGACGTGTTGAACCGTCACATTCAGCATCAGAAGGCTGGACCCCAAGCGGGGCCACGGGCCCGTAGCCAAACGGCAAAGAAGCAAGAAGGCGACAAGGAGATCGTTGCAACCCATTAGTGGAACGCGACGAGGATCCTGCCGCAACCAGAAAGCGACACACAGGGTGTCGCCTTCAGATTCAGAATGTGACGTATCAAACTGTCGTGTTCCTCATCTGAAGGCAGGGCCCTTGGGGCAGAACCACCGCAAATCCCACACCCCAAAGGGCTACAAGGCCATGGCCCACACAGGAGGACTGGCCCCGTGCCAAGTTGGAGAGACCTCCCTCTAACCACTTGGATACGAGCCATCCTCCGCCACGATCGAAACTCGGAGACTGAAGAGCAGAGGGGAACGCGACGGACAACCTGTCGCCACCAGAATGCGACAAGTTTCACGTCACCTTCTGTCTGGTGTAGCGACAGCTAACCTGTCGCGACCCCAGACAGAAGTCCGAACTCAGCATTGGGGCCATGCCATGGTCCTACAAGCTACAAAACTACCTCCAAGCAAAAGGGGGAGGGGAGCATACCATGAAAGCAAGTAAAAGAGGGCTCGAGGGGCAACACACCACCTCTCCTCGCCCACACACAACATGCACGAAGCTTTAAACACGTAGATGGAGCACCACCGGCAAGCGTCCATCCGTGCGAAACCACAAGGAAGCTCACGAGCACAGAATGGACCGCCCAAAACTAAACTCCATCTACACTAACAGGTATGGGAACAAGAGATCCCTACCGAGAATGAAGAAGCAAACCCAAATGGGCCTTCACGAAGTCTCGACCGCCTCCTCCTCGCTCCATGACGCTCCGCCGCTCCGCCACGAGCTCGCCGACGACTCCACCACGCCGAAGCCACCATTGAGAGCAAGGGGAAGCTTCCCCTCCTCGGAGAAGAGGAGGTAAGAAGAAAGGAAAATAAGGAGAAGAAAGGAGGGTCGCCTGGCTTAAGCCCTCGGAACTGAGGTTGCAACAAGCTAGGCGTCGCGTTCCTAATAAGAACGCGATAGGCAAGTTGTCGCCTTCCCACAAATTCTGATAGACTTACTGACAGGCAGACAATCTCCAGACCACGTGTCACGCATGCAGGTGACTCAGGTGAACGCGACAGTTGGCACGTCGCCTTCACACCTACGCTGTGGACACGTGGCACACAAACCAATAGGCAACGGGAACGCGACACAAGGGTCATTGCCTTCGAAACTAGAAGGCGACACAGAGCACATCGCGTTCAGAACGCGACTGCCCGAACCGTCGCGATCCCAAGAACAACACCAAGGAAGCCAAAACCCGGGATGTTATAGAATATGTTACCATTGATGATAATTGTGTAGTCAGGCTTAGAGACAGGTTATATGTACCTGTAGATAGAGAAGTCAAGCAAAGAGTTCTTGAAGAGGCATATAAATCCAGGTATACAATTCATCCAGGTAGCACTAAAATGTATCAAGATCTGAAAAAGCACTTTTGGTGGCCGCACATGAGAAGAGAAATAGCGGAATTTATTACAAGATGTATAGTTTGTCAGCAAATAAAGGCAGAACATCAGAAGTCTAGATGTTTACTACAGTCGTTACCCATTCCACAGTGGAAATGGGACGACATTGCTATGGATTTTGTGGCAGGGTTACCAAGAACATCTATAGGGCACAATGGAATATGGGTATTCGTTGACAGATTAACTAAAGTATGCAGATTAATAGCAGTAAGTATGTCTTGGACAGTAGACAGATTAGCAAGAATTTATGTTGACAGAATTGTTTCGTTGCATGGCATCCCGATGACAATTGTTTCTGATAGGGATCCAAGGTTTACTTCTGGTTTCTAGAGAAGCTTACAAAGAGTAATTGGTACAGAATTGAAATACAGTTCAGCCTATCACCCACAAACAGATGATCAGACAGAAAGAACAATACAGAAAATTGAAGACATGTTACGAGCTTGTTGGTTAGTGTGGGGAGGCAGTTGGGAGCACCATTTGGGCATGGTCGAGTTTGCTTATAACAACAGCTATCATACCAGTATTGTAATGGCATCGTATGAAGCATTATATGGCAGGCCGTGCAGAACTCCATTAAATTGGCATGAAGTAGGTGAGAGGCAGATAATGGGTCCTAAATTGATTCAGCAAACAACATAAATGGTCAGATTTATCAAAGAAAAATTGTAGACAGCCCAGAGCCGACAGAAAAGCTACGCGGATAATCGTCGCAGGCCACTTCAGTTTGAAGTTGGAGACTTTGTCTTTCTAAGGGTTTCTCCTACTAAAGGTGTTTTGAGGTTTAGTAAGAAAGAGAAGTTGAGCCCAAGATATGTGGGGCCCTTCCAAGTGCTAGAAAGAATTGGGGAGACAACCTACAGAATTGATTTGCCAGCTGATTTCACTGATGCCCATGATGTGTTCCATGTGTCCATGTTGAGGAAATGTATTGAAGATCCAGCACAAATAGTCAGTTATCAGCGGGATGATTTGAAACCGAATATGTCTATGCCAGAGTATCCAGTACAGATCACAGGTCGCAGAACACAAAAGCTGAGAAATAAAGAAATTGAACTGGTAAAGGTCAGATGGGAAAATAGACAGGGAGGAAAGGATACCTTGGAGTTAGCAGAGGAAATGGCTAAAGTGTATCCTTACTTGTTAGAGTAAGCTTTCTAATCTTTTTAGATGATAGTACTTGTGGTCGTGTTTAAAGTTTTAATTACTTGAATTATGTTTTGAATTTCGAGGTCGAAATTTCTTTTTAGATGATAGTAATGTAACGTCGCGTGTTTTTTGGATCCTTGTGGATCGTCCTTCGGATCCTTACGGATCCTTTGTTTGGTAGTTGTGGTGGCCAGTGTGTGGCCAATGTGACATGTTTCAGGTGTGTGAGCAGGTTTGGGGTGTTTATGGGCTGGTAGGCTGGGCCCAAAACACCAGTCTGTTCACTGTCTGTGAACGCGACAGCGAGGGACGTTGCGATCAGAAAGCGACGGTCCTGCATGTCGTGTTCCTATTGTCATTGTTGAGCGGTCGTCGTCTGCATGCGCGCCGCATGTCGCGCGCAGGGCGACATGCAGACGTCAGCCCTGGGAAGGCGACGCCTTACCCCGTCGCGTTCTGGTCACGACGGAGGGGTCCGTCGCATTCCCAACTGCTGGGCGTTTTTAAGTTGCCCTGGCCAAGCAGAGCTGTAAACGGTTCTGCTCGACCAGGGGGAGGGAGCTGTGGTGATTTTTGGGGCATTTCGGCGGATTTGGGGTGCATTTGGCGTGTTCTCGCCGCGAGGATCCTACGTGAAGTGTGGGAAACGCCGGGATAGTCTCGTTCTTCGCGTTCTTCACGTTCTTCGCGAAGGTAGGGGAATTATTCCCATTTTACACCGTGTGATTGTGTGGGATGCATGCATGTTTGGTTTTTGGTGTTTAGAATGGTAGATACCATGTTAGGGTATCCATTAAAGCATGAAAAATGTGAATTAAGGGTGGTTTGTATGGTTTGGGGTGGTGATCCGTGGAGTTCCTCTCAGATTAGGATTTCGCCTATGAAGGCGACAGAGCCCTCTGTTGCGTTCTAAATGCGACAGGCCGACCCGTCGCGTTCACGTTATGAACGCGACATATCCGGGTGTCGCATTCTTAAGACGACACTAGCCTATGTCGCGACCTCAGCCGAAAGGTCCTATGGTGCACTGTTTTAATGGTGGAATTATCTGATGATTACTATTTCTTGTACATGGCAAGTATATGCGGTGCATTGGCACCTGTCGCGCTCCGAGTGCATGTTTCTGAGGTTAGCAAGTGGTACACGTGACTGGCGTGTTGTTCATGCGGTCAGTGTACGGTGTTCACGTGGTTGACGTGAGGTTTCACGTGGTTTGTGCGGTGTGCACATGGTTTGTGTGTGTGTGGCAAGTAGTACGACGCCTACTGTGGTTACCTCTTCAGTTGGGTGCCCCAGGTTCTATGTGAGTCAGGCTTGTGCTCGGAGCTTGTCCCAGTACTTGTGTTGTACCGTCAGGGTCTATGTCGTCTGTCCTGGACACCCTCACTCCTTAGTTTGAGTTGTACATCTGGCTGAGGGAAAGACGACAGTGGGCCAGGGACTTGTGTGAATTAGTTGTTTTGTCGCTTGTAGCGGGCTCATAGTTGGGGGTACAGACACCAGTAGACGTCACTGGTCTCCAACTAGTCTTGTTACCAGTGTCTCACTCTAGGGAGCTCAGGCCAGAGTCTTTAAAGGTGCCAGGCATGGGCCCTCTGCAGTGTGGTCTGCAGTCGTGGTGTTGGTTGGTCTCCACAGTTGTTTTGACTTGTTCCCATGGAGCGGCAGTTGGACCTTTCATCCGTGGCTGCGAGGCTGAGAGGTAGACCTATGTGGTTTGTCCGAGTCAGTTGTTGGTGTCGCGAACCAGTCTACGTGACTAGAGTGTGGCGGTCTCTACTTTACCCCATACACCAAGTTGTGGTTTTGCCGTTTACTTATTTAAATTGGTTTGTGTTAACTACAAGTGGTAAGTGGTATTTACAACTTTGATATCCTGCTTAGTTTATTCTATAAATTGCTGGCATAGCTTCTGCTTACGTACTTGGGTTTAGTTTACTCAGTTTTGGGGGAGTTACCCTACTGAGCCAGTAACATGCGAGGCTCACCCCTACTCCCTATAGGTGAAGGAGAGCAGGAGGTTTCCCTACCATCTTCCAATTCAGAGCCGCGTCGCAGCGGAGTTGGGCCGACGCCTCCAGCAGTGTAGATTTTCTTCTGTTGTACCTCGGGGTATGTCCCAAGCTTGTGTATTTTCCTTTGACTTTTGTTGAAATTTGACTATGTAAATCTAATGTGAATATGTATGAGATTGTGAATCTTTTATATATATATCAGTGTGTTCTTTTGTATTTCCACAGACATGTGCATGATATCCCTTGCGAGGCTACGACTTGTTCGCGGGAGGCGGAGTCGGGTCAAGCTCGTTAGTGGGTTAACGAGTTTGAACGACATGGTCCATTACACTCCTCGTACCTAAACATCTAACATTCTTTAGAAGTAAATCTCTGGTAAGAGATTTGATAAAAGAATAAGTAGTCATCTCACTGGGTAGAGATGTGTCTAATGACAACCAAAGGCTGCACAAGAATGTCTCAAATGAAATGATATCTCATGTTAATATGCTTTGACTTTCCATAATACTTGAGATCCTTAATTAGGATACACAATTGCAGTCGTATTGTCTTAATGGATCGTGGTAGCATCTCTAACATATGTTGTAATATCTAACTCACCAAGAATCACCTTAAGTAGATACTCACTTGAACTGCAGATGTGCAAGCAACATGTCCAAAATTTGTAGCTGATTAGTAATAGGTTGGCAAGAAATTGTCGTCACAAAATTCTGTAGCTGATCAACGACGGAATATCTATTGCAAATCTGTCACTGATTTCTTCTGTTGCAATTTTGTCGCAGATTAGGGAGGGATTTATGACGGAAATTTTTCATCGCTAATCTTGCATTTTCTTGTAATGCATCATGGATTAGGAGATACAACTTTAATTCTTAATGCAACATGAAATAGTTCCTCTTCTAAGTATGAATGGATATCAAGAAGTGGACTTGCATTTATCTCTACACGCTAATGCATCAGCCTCAAATTATCCAGTCAACTTAAGATTTTCACCATTATAGGATAGAGTGAGGTTCATAATAACTCACAAATATCTAAAGATCTTTTTGATTGATTGGCAATGAGCAATACTAGGATTACTTTGATATTCACTCATCATGACAATCACAAAGCAAATGCCAAGTATATAAGTTTACCATGACAATTCTGAATGTCTAGTATAATATCAATAGTAATGAGATTAAATTAATGGAAGTAAACAATGCTAGACATAGGGAACAAGCAAACAACTCAATCAACCATTGTATGAACCACTTATGCACACTCATAGAGAACCTAACAACTCACCAATACACACCCAATCTTGTCAACCACTATAGTTGACCTCTCCTCCTGATTATTGCCCAATGCCTGACCATTGAAAATACTAGCTATGGTGATAGGAAAGCACAACTACTAGCTTCGTAGTCAAGGCACCCATTGACGATATCTCACCTCTTGATTATTGCCCTATGCTTGACCATTTTCTACTCACAGAGTGAGGCATGTGTGAAGTCTAAGCTATAGTTTGGCCAAGCTACAACCCAACACCTAACCACCACTATCAGGCTTTGAAACCTTGTAGAGTGAGGCTTATGAGAAGAATGAGAGTAGTTGGGACGGTGTCTATGCAACTCTCACATGATGTCATCTCCTCCCACCAAATGTGCACACAAGCGATACATAAGATGTTATCCCCAGTCATTTCTCTCCAACCTAGACATAGACTCAAACAAACAAGGGGTTCAAGAAAATGGCTCTAAACCTTGGTCGTGCCCTAGACATTAGGACCAAAAACCCTTCGCCTCTCCCATAGTCGTAACATGCTAGCAGCCCCAAGATACCTGACTAGTGGTAGGAACATAGTATCGATGACTGTCGAATTCAGAGTGCATGGAAATCGTTGAAAATAGCTCATAGACACTAACTAAAAACACATCGGATATGATTAATGCTTCTCCACCGCAAGGCGGCAAATAGTGCCTTTATAAGGCATCAATGGCCTATGATGCATCGATAGACAGTGTCAGAAAACCACTGAAAGCAACACTCCCCAAGAGTCTTGTGGTGACAAAAGGTCGATCCCACTAGTCGAACATCCAAAAATACATTAGGGGATATTGACGCCGGCAAAACTCACCATGGGAAGAACCTCAAAGAAACATAATAACACATCATCCTTATATGACACGTTCAGAATGCATCACACTCTATTGATGTGCAGTGACCCAGTCGCGAGCCTTGTAGGAAAAAAGTGCTACATATTTGAAAAGGGCTACCTAGGAAGGAGGCGAGTGTGGAGCCAATGTGGAGCCACCAACAATGTAGAGCTGCTAGTACATATGAGGGCTAGAGTAGGAATGAACTAGATTAGTCTTATATTAAAAATAAGGAGAATGTTACTGTGTTATATGTAGGGTTATGATCCTTAACTTGTGAGATACCTTTTGGGGACAAAACCATATGGGTTTGGCCCAAAGTGGATAAGACCTCTCAAGAGTTAGATTGGGTTGTGGCATTATGATATCAGAGCACGAACTAATCCAGTACGATATAAGATAGTTAGGGGATGAACCAAACAAAAGTTGGTAGACTTGTAATGAACTAATCACGAGATGTGCAGGAGGAAATACCTACCCTGTGGCAAGTGTGGAACGAGCACAAAGCTGCCAATGCAGTGGAGCCACCTCTGCATATGGGGGATGTAGTAGAAATAAATTGGATTATCCCATATTAAATAATGGTAGAATGCTATTGGGCTAGATATGGAGAGTTTTGATATCCGTAACTTGTGAAGCACCTTTTAGAGACAAAATCGTACTGGTTTGGCTCAAAACGAAGAATACTTCACAAGTGTTAGATCATGCTATAACATCATGGTATCAAAACATAATCTATCTAGTATAATATGGATTGGCTCATGGACAAACACCACAAGAAAAAAGGAAATAGTGACCGACAAATTCGATCACTCTTCGGTTACAATTTAGTCACTAACACAAATATTGACCGAATTGTGACCGAATATGTCAATGAAGAGTTTTTGTCACAATATTGTGATCGAAAATTTTCGGTCGCAGATCAGAGACTGCAACAATTCAGTCTCTAAAGCAATACAGCGACCGAAATATTTCGGTCACTATTTTAGTCACAAAATACTGACTGAATATTTCGGTCGCTATTGGCGACCAATTATTGCGGTCGCTATTTCAGTCACAGTATAGTGACCGAGATATGTCAGTCGCTATAATCTGAACTAGCGATCGATAATTTCAGTCACAAAATAGTGATGGTAATAGTGACTAATATAATCGGTCGGTAATCGGTCTCTACTTTTTAATTATTTTTTTAATATATATATATTTAAAAATAACATGTTTACATAAAATAAAAAAAAATGTCCACTATTACATAAAATGTCAACAATAATATAAAATGTCCACAATAATAATACATAAAATGTCCATAACAATACATAAAATGTCCATAACAATGAAAAGAAAACCATGGATTCTCTGCATCCTCCTCGTCCTCGTCTCCTCCAATGCCACTTGATGAAGGAACATACAATAGATATATAAGAATAATAAATTAAAATTAAATACTATAGGAAATAAATTATTTAAATTTTTAGAATTTATCTTTCTATATAATTCACTCACTTTTAAACTAAACTAATTTGATAAATATAAATTTATACTCTGAAATAAAACAGGGAGTCTGATTAAACTCCGTCAGTTTCCATGAGTCACACTCATCGCCCCGGCCGTGCTGGAACAAACCGGAGGCCAATCGGATTAGTATTTCTAAATTTAGACTCTCAAACCTAAGTTCTTCATTTTTAAACTAAACTAACTTGCTTAATGTGAATTTGAACGTCGAGCTCAAATCGGAAGTCCAATTTGAACTCCGTCAGTTTCCACAAGTCACACTCATCGCCCCGGCCATGTTGGAACAATCCGAACGCCGATCGGATTAGTATTTCTAATTTTGAACCTCTAAACTCAAGTTCAAATAGTTTCTAACTAATTATTTTGACAATTGTGTATTTGAGTGCCGAGTACCCCCCTCCCCCAACAACCCCCCCCTATCGATATCGAGAGAGAGAGAGAGAGAGAGAGAGAGAGAGAGAGAGAGAGAGAGAGAGAGAGAGAGAGAGAGAGAGAGAGAGAGAGAGAGAGAGAGAGAGAGAGAGAGAGTGCTTACCGTCAGAGGCGGCAGCAACAAGCACGATGGCGGCAGTAGAGGCTCCGACGGGTGCGATGACGGCGGCTCCCACGAGCACGACTCCGACGATGAACAAGGGCGCAACGGCGGCAGGGGCTCCCATGGGCATGACAGTAGTGGCTCCCACAGGCGTGACAGCAGTGGCGATCAGAGCGACGACGACAACAGTAGTGAAAAGAAGAAGAGAAGAACCATAGAGGGAGAGAGAGAGAAGAGAAGAAGAACAGCGGGGGGAGGGGGAATCAAGGAAATAGCGACCAATTAATTCAGTCACTATTCAGTCTCAAAGACCGCAAACATTTGCAACCAAACTATTATCGGTCACAATTCGGTCTCCAATCTACGACCGAATTGTGATCGAAAACATTTGGTCGTAAAACTCTCTAAACCAACAGCACCAAACAGAATAAGTTAACGACTGATTAAAATCGGTCACTATTTGGTCTCAGATTTGAGACCGAATAGTGACTGATCAATGTTCGATGGCAAAGTCTTAGGCCCAAACAATGCCAAAGAAAAGAAGTTAGCGGCTAATTATAATCGGTCACTATTCGATCTCCGATCTGAGACCGAATGGTGACTGAAACAGTTCATCTCTATATGAAAAATATTTGGCATATTAAGGTCTTAAAATTATGATCGAATGTTTTTGGTCACTATTCGGTCTTAGAATTGGGACCGGATAGTATTTCGTCACTAAATGGAAATATCAGTGACCGAATATTTCCAGTCACTATTCAGTCTCATATCTCATACTGAATAGTGACCAAATTATTCGGTCACAAATTTGGTCTCTAATGCCACTTTTTCTTGAAGTGAAACCAGGTGAAAGATGGTAAGCCTATAGTGACCTAGTCGAGAGCCGTACAGAAGAAGAGGACTACTCATTTATATCAGGGGCATCAACTATTTTCAAATTGCGACCATTGACCAAGTTGCTATCACAACCTGACCAAGTGGACACCTAGCACTCATGCAGACACCTATCAATGTTGAATGACGCACTACAAGGATACAGTTGGGGACTGATCTCATTCTTTGCCATCTAAAAAATGCCACCTAGTGTAGACACGCCATTTAGACTACATATCGAGTAAATTTCATGTCATACCGCAATGCCTCAGTGGCTCTCTTCAATTAACTTCTTGAGTGATTTTCCTATTTTCTAGATTTTTTAAAGAATTTTTAGGAATTTTTCTAGGGGTCTGAAGGGGTCTATTGTATACAAGTGATTCGCGTCTGACACAGTGGATGCATTTTAGGATGTTTGATATGCGTCGGGTAAAATTGACGCGTATCACACATCCTTTTCTGGCACTTACCACGTTTTGAATCATGTTCGCTAGAGTCAAAGCGTTTAAGAGTTTCCATTTTCGAATTATGGCAAATTCCAAATTGTTTTTGGAAAGATTTTCTTGCTAATTAAAATTGAGTCCACATTGTCCGTCGCGTTTCTGACCTTCCATCATATGAAGATCGACTCTCTTCAGAAGATCGATTCTATTCAAATATGCGACCGCTGAGGTCGTCACGATTCAATATTTCCATTATTAATATTTGGAAAGAATCATCTGAAATCAGAAGTGTTTGAAACACACGGTCATTGTCGACGCGATTCTAAAGGCCTGCTATAATCGATGTGGGGAAAGGCTCAATCAGAGCAAGTCAATCATGGTAAACTCGACGCTTTTGGCGGACGCGATTCATTGAGATAGGCGTCCACTGTGTCCAACTCGATTTTGGTATTTTTTTCCCTATAAAAAGACCCCCGAGGCTATTCTTTAAATATAACCCAAGCACTATGGCGAAGCCCTGCCACACTGAGACTCACTTCCGGGCTAAAGAGGATCTTCATTTCAAGCCACTTGGAGCCATTTCAAGCCTTGGAGACCGGCTTCATCCTCTCAAGCACATCGGAGCTCGTGGAAGCTTCTTCCATCTTTGCCATCTCCAGCAGCTGGCTCCTCACTTCGCCATCTTTTCTCCCTCCCCTTATTTTTTTCTTACTTCATTGCTTTTAGTGCATTCATCACACAACTTTACACACACACACTTCATTTCGTCCACCCTACATTTAGGGGTTTAACAACTCCCCCGAGGGTGTGTAACGCCCATATCATTACGTTTTTCTCACATTTCATTGATTTTGATACTTCACTTCATAGTCTAACCTCTCTTTTCACTTGTTTGTTTATTTTCTCATTTTTGCATGGTAACCGACCGAACTAAAGTCTTCTTCGCCAGCCGGTCGGCGGGAGAATAGAAGTCAACCCGCATCCACACTCCCGTGATCTTTGGTGAAGGTAAGTACCATATGTGTCTACTTCTTTACCCATCTCCTTCGACCCCACATGTGTCTGGCGATCACACTCCTCCTCGTGCACACATCGCACTCCTTTTCCTTTTTCCTACGCCTATTTCTTTTCATATAAAATCTCTTTCTTTTTTTAATTACTCTTTGTGGAGTGTTTGAAAAAAAAACACGTTCACAAATTGGCGATCACGGTGGTACATCTTTCATTTTTGTTCTGGTTACCTTTCATTCGGCACCCACGTGTGCCCCTCCTTTGACACCCACATGTGTCTCTCCCTCTGTACCCCACGCGGTACAACCCCCTCTTTTCATACCCCACGTGGTTGTAATCACGGGGTTGTGCACCCCCAAAACACGCAACAAAGTATCAAAACTAGAAGTATGGAAATAAGGAATGTGATCGCCACCTAGATAGCTGCCACTAATGAGAATTAAATAGGCTAACTACGCTAGGAAAAGGAAAGAGAACAGAGGCACTCACTGCAATCGCGACGGGTTGCCCCGTCGCGATGAGATGTCGCGACACCCAACCAGGGTCCGTCACGCTTGTCGTGACACCCTCGCCTGCCGCGTTCTCTATAGTGTCGGAGAAAGTTGGCTAGACCTTCTTTCTATCCTCCGGCCGCTCAGAAATCTGAAGATTGTCCTTAGATCTGAGTGCATTGCCTATGTCCTGGAGGTGAAATCCCATGAACCACCCTTGATGCACCTGAAGGGAAACGCTTGAGTTTGCGAAGTGGAAGGAGGATTCCACTCTGGCCCAATGCTACATGCTTGCCTCAATGAGCAATGAGTTGCAAAGGCAGCATGAGAACATGGATGCTAGATCCATCATGCAGCACTTGCAGGAGCTCTTTGAAGAGCAGAGCAGGGTGGAGAGATATGAGATATCCAAGGCCCTGTTCAGAGCTCGCATGGCAGAGGGGTCTTCAGTACAATCTCATGTGCTTAAGATGATAGAGTGGATTGAGAGGCTCGAAGGGCTTGGTTTTCCTCTTGACAAGGAACTAAGCACAGACCTCATTCTCCAGTCACTTCCAGATTCATATTCCCATTCTTGTGAACTTCACAATGAACAAGATTGAGGTGAGTTTAGCTGAGATGCTCAACATGCTGAAGACTGTTGAGGGCAACCTTAAGAAGGAAAAGCCCACTGTTCTCATGGTTGGAAAGTCCAACAAGAAGAGGAGGCAGGGCAAGCCTTTAAGAAAGGCAATGCTAAGAAGCAGTCTAGGCAGAAACAAAAGAAGGACATAAGCAAAGGAGAAGAAAAGGGCAAGTGCTTCCACTGCAAGAAAAAGGGGCACTGGAAAAGAAATTGCAAGGACTATCTTGCAATGAAGGCTCAGGAGAAGCAGAAGCTTGGCGAAGCTTCAGGTATCTATATGATAGATCTTCACTTGTCTATTAGAGATTCTACATCTTGGGTTTTAGACACTGATTGCTTCTCATATCTGCAATGATTGGCAGGTGCTGACAAGCAGAAGAAAGCTGAGTAAGGGCGAGGTGAACTGAGGCTTGGAAACGGCACAAGTGTTGGTGCACACACTGTGGGGACAGTGAAGCTCAAGTTACCTTCTGGAGATTTGCTTTTATTAGATGATTTACTATGTGCCTAGTATCATTAAGAACATTATTTCTGTTTCTTGTTTAGACAGAATGGATACATGTTTACCATTGAGAACAATAGTTGTGCAGATTATTTAAGAATAAACTAGTTGCTTTAGCAAGTTTGGTGAATGGTTTGTATCTGCTTGATGTCTCTTATGAAAATCTCCATGTTATGTGTTCTCCTAAGAGAAGTAAGAATAGTGTGAACACTGCCTACTTATGGCATTGTAGGCTTGGTCACATTGGCGAGAATAGCTTCAAAAGTTGCATAAGAATGGATACTTAGATCCATTTGATTATGAATCATATGCAACTTGTGAATCCTGTTTAATGGGTAAGTTGACCAAATCTCCATTTAGTGGACATGGAGATAGGGCCAAGGACATATGGAACTAATACATTCGGATGTATGTGGTCCAATGTCTACCCAAGCCAAGGGTGGCTACTCATACTTCATTACATTCACGGATGACTACTCAAGGTTTCGGATTTGTTTCCTTAATGAAGTACAAATCTGAAGCCTTTGGGAATTCCAAGAATTTAAGAATGAAGTTGAGAAACAAACTGGAAAGAGTATTAAAATCCTACGGTCAGACCGAGGAGGTGAATACTTAGTACAGAGTTCACACAATTCTTAAAGGACAATGGTATCTTTTCTCAATGGACTCCTCCCTATACACCACAGATGATGGTGTATCGAAAGGAGAAATCGTACCTTGTTGGACATGGTACGATCTATGATGAGCCGTTCACAGTTACTAGTTTCCCTATGGGGATATGCGCTAGAGTCAGCGGCATATCTGCTGAATAGGGTTCCCAGTAAATTCTGTGTCTTCTACTCCATATGAGATATGGAAGGGTAGAAAGCCTGATTTTAACATGTTAAAATCTGGGCTGTCCTGCCCATGTAAGAAATGACCCAGATAACTGGACTCCAGAACTGATAAGTGCAGGTTGGTTGGATACCCAAAGAAAACATTTGGGTACTACTTTTACCATCCTGGTGAACAAAGAGTGTTTTGTTGCCAGGAGAGCTGTCTTCTTGGAAGAGGAGTACCTTACCCAAAGAGGACAGTGGGAGTAAGGTGATCTAGAGAGGTTCTAGATCCACAGACTGTGCAAAGTCCACCAGTTGAAACATCAGTTCCGGAACCTGTTCAGGAATATACACACATTCAGCGTAGGTCTGGTAGAGTACCTATAGACAACCTGAAAGATATGTTGGACATATTAGTGAAGGCATGTCTTATAATGAGGATGATGATCCAAAGACCTACCAAGAGGCTGTTGATTGTCCTCAGTCAGGAAATGGCGAGATGCCATGAATTCTGAGATGCAATCCATGTACACCAACCAAGTTTGGAATTTGGTAGACTTGCCCGAAGTTATTGTACCTATTGGATGCAAGTGGATCTTTAAGAGAAAGATCGGTGCAGATGGACAGATCGACACTTATAAGGCAAGGTTGGTGCAAAGGGGTATCGTCAAGGCAAGGAATTGACTATGACGAAACTTTCTCACCAGTTGCTAATAAAGTCGATCAGAATTCTTCTTGCCATTGCTGCATACTTTGATTACGAGATCTGGCAGATGGATGTAAAAACCGCTTTCCTTAATGGAAACATTGAGGAGGAAGTGTAGATACAACCTGAGGGTTTACATCCAAAAAGTATCCAGATAAAGTATGCGGCTTCAAAGGTCCATCTATGGATTGAAGCAAGCTTCTCATAGTTGGAACATAAGGTTTGATGAGGCTATCAAATCTTATGACTTCATTAAGAATGAAGATGAACTATGTGTGTATAAGAAAAATCAGTGGGAGTGCTATCACTTTTCTCATACTTTACGTTAATGACTTACTCATTGGGAATGATGTGGGGATGTATCATCAGTAAAGGTTTGTTGTCAAAGAACTTCTCCATGAAGGATTTGGGAGAAGATCCTACGTATTGGGAATACGTATCTATAGAGATAGATCCAAGAGGATGCTTGGCTAACCCAATCAATGTACATAGATACCATTGTCAAAAGGTTTGGCATGAGAATTCCAAGAGAGGTCTCATACCTATGAGACATGAGATTATTCTCTCTAAGGAGCAGTCTCCTAAGACTCCTGAAGAGAGGGCAGTCATGGATAGAGTCCCCTATGCTTCGGATAGGGCTATCATGTATGCCATGCTATGTACAAGGCCTGATGTGGCATTTGCTCTAAGTGTTACGAGCAGATATCAGGCAAATCTAGGTGATACACACTGGATGGCAGTGAAATGTATCCTTAAGTATTGAGAAGGACTAAGGATATATTTATGGTTTATGGAGGAGGGGACTTAAAACTCGGGCATACACTGACTCGAGTTTCCAGTCAGACCCAGATGATAGCAAGTCTACATCTGGGTTTGTGTTCACTTGAACGGGGGTGCAGTGAGCTGGAAGAGTTCCAAGCAAGAAACCACTGCAGACTCGACGACAGAAGCTGAGTACATTGCTGCAGCTGAAGCCGCCAAGGAGGCAGTGTGGATGAAGAAGTTCATCACCGACCTTGGTGTGGTGCCAGGTGACACTGATCCAATACCATTGCTGTGTGACAACAATGGGGCCATTGCACAAGCGAAAGAGCCGCGGTCTCATCAGAAGTCAAAGCACATTCTGAGGCGATTTCACCTGATCAGGGAGATTATCACTAGAGGAGATGTACTGGTGGTGGAAAGATTCCTTCAGTTGACAACATTGCAGATCCACTGACGAAGCCTTTGACTCAAATCGTGTTTGAGCGCCACCTAGAGTCTATGGGTTAAGACATAAAGGTGATTGGTTAGTCCAAGTGGGAGATTGTTAGTTATGGGTGTCCTCAAGCCAATCATAACTTGTACAATCTTGTTCTTTGATAATAATAATAAGGCTTTTATATTCGTATGTGTAATTCGTTTATCGTTTCATTATGAAGTCCATGAATATGCGCAATGGATATTAATTATGATGAGATCATAACAATGAGATTAATATCCTTTAAACGTATATTCTTAATTGTTCCTAGTCGGAGGATATCCGAGAAGGACATCGGATATCCGGTTAGACTAGTACAGGTTGCACCTGCTCATATGATGAGGGTGGCTGTCTCATAGTCACTTGTGTGGAGACATTAGGTGAATCTGTAGGTGCTCATTAGAGAATGAGTTCACTGAACGATCCGTTATGAATCACTGGATGGTAATGTTACCTAACTGTCAACTAGCTAGATTCATTGTCACAGTGGCGTGATTGGTCCTTAGACCTGAGACACCAAGGACACCTTGTTGGTGGACTTCTAGGTTTTGACCTTGACTTATAGATCTCTAACCATGAGGTCTTAATCAGTTAAGTGTTCGGATCTAGCGGAATACCTTCGAAGGTGATGTGTGGTCAACATGGGATCGCTCGCTCTCGGTAATAGAGAGTGAATGCTCTACGGAAGGATGCCTGATAGTCCCTGGCCAGGGCAAGACTACTTATCAGAAAAGGAGTTTTCTGATATTGTTATGCGGCATCTAAACCAAGTGAGTACACACATTAGGGTTTGACAGTTGACCATACCCTAAGTGCACTCGGGAGCATTGTACGAGCGAAGGATTATAGTCACGTGGTAACTGATGACGGAAAAAGGTTCCTTGATTGGGTTGCTGACCCCAATGCTTTCCAGTCAAGTGGTGCTGCTTGGCACCCAACTTGATTGGAAGCCCGGTCAATTATCGTGAGACGATAATTGATTGTGTAATAATTAATATGAGATATTAATTAATTGCAATAAGTCAATAAAGAGTTATGGGCTTAATGGGCTGAAAACTGGACTAGCACTTGGGCCTAGAGGGTCACACCTTATAGAGTTCTGAGCAGACTGGGCAGGATGACCGATATAGACATTAACTGGGTTTTTGTGAAAAACCGTAGGTCTATATATTTACTGGAGTTTAACCCTGGCCAGGCTACAGGCTCTCTCTCCTGGTCGCCCCCTCCTCTCTCTCTCCTGGGCGCCCCCCCACCTTCTCTCTCCTCTCTCTGGTACATGGTGGAGCTGAGATCCGGAGACGCGTGGAGAACGAGGAGATCCCGTCTGCGTCCGGAGCTCGCGTGGATACATCTAGAGGCCTGACACTTGAACGGCTTGAAGCACCGGTGCCTCCTGCGCCACCTCCTCCCCGGATTCAGGAGTTTCGCAACCCCGCAAAGGTACAGATTGGATCTCCCTGTGCCCGGGTTTCTCCATTTTTTTGTTCGATCCGACCACCGACAAAGATATCTATCTGTGGAAATCGCGTTTCCGCTGCGCCCCGATCAATTCCTTATAGTTAGAACATATTAAGTGTAGTAGCTATTCATAAATGAAACAATAGGAGGGAGCATGGCGGGAACGAACCTGGGGTGGTTTTTAAACCCCTTGGGTTATGGGAAAATGCGGAAGGAAAAGGGAAGTGCAACCTATCTAGAAGAAAATAACAATATGCAAGAAAAGTGAAATGAAAAGAAAGGGAAGGAAAGAGCCCCATATGGGGCGACTCCCTGGCATTGTGTGCATCCTGGGCTCGTGCAAAAGCCTCATAAGGAAGTGGAAGCCGCCCTCCTCACGCACCAAGCTCCATAGATGATGAAGAATGAGCAAGGCTTGATGTGAAGAATGTAAAAATGGGAGGAGAAGAGAGGGCCACGAGCTAACTCCAAGGTCTGACAGGATTTTGGCAGCACTTCATGGCAAATTCCAGGGTCCCCCCACCTCTAAAGGAGAGGCCTTGCTTATATAGACTAGGATAGAGAAAAATCCCATTTTCAAGTAATAATAATCCAAATAAAAGAGATATATCCATCTAAATCCATATGGGAGAGTCCAAGGAGGTTCCTAAGGAGTCCCATAACCCCAAACCGCACTCAGGTGGGTTAGGAAGTTGCATGGATGGTGATAAGGCCAATAGAGGATAAAGAGGACGCATGATGAAAATTAGGGGAAATAGAATTGTTTGAAGCCTAAAATCATTCAGTATTTAACCGCGCTCAGGTGGGTTAGGAAGTTGCATGGGATGGTGATAAGGCCAATAGAGGATAAAGAGGACGCATGATGAAAATTAGGGGAAATAGAATCGTTTGAAGCCTAAAATCATTCAGTATTTATGATAAAAATTTCAAGGCATGACCGAGTACATTCATAGATTGGAAGCAATCAAGTAGGTTTAGGAACATGATGATGACAGGGATTAGATCATTTAATACTCCTTCATGGAGCAACGAAAATTAGGGAAACCATAGGGCTTTGATAGAGGGGATCAAGGTCTACCTAGGGTCGAGTTTAATTAGATTAAGCTCGAGAGATTGCCTACCATTTTGCACTGTAAAAATTCCTAGGATTGAAAAAAGAAGAAGATGGTGAAAATCCCTTGCTCCAAGCTCATTCCTCCTTGCTCCTCTCGTCCACAGCTCCTCTCTTCATCCTCCAAGGCTCCAGCAACGTACTATGGGTTGGTAGGGATCAATTTGGGGAGTGTATTAGCTAGTTTAATAGTCCTACACTTGTAAAACTCTTTTCTCCCTTCAAACTCCGAATTTCCTCATTTATCTCCCTATTTTCTTGAATTATCCACCTAATAGGATAGATGAGAGGTCTAACTTCGTGGCCAAGGGGTTAAGATGGGATGAGGACTCCTTTTTAGGATAATTATGGGCTAATTAGTAGTTATCCTAACCCTTTTCCATTTATTATTAATTAAAGTACAAATTTAGCTTAATTAACTCACATTCAAAGATGGGCTCTTCACAATTGGGCCCATTTATTCATGTTTAGACCATTAGTATAACACATTTCTTATTTTAGCTTAATGGGTTTTAATTAATTCCCTTTATTTCAATTTATTCACCTTTTATTATAATTTAAATCTATTTATCACATTTATTCAATCAATTTCTCATTTTATTTTAATTAATACTATTTATCGCAAATTAAAAATCAGAGTTGCTACATAATAGGTCCTCCTTAAGAATGTTGTTAATAGATGGAAAGAGGAGTGCACCCACCAAGCATATGGCGAACCCTCTCATCACTTCCTCCAGTCTCTCATCATCTCCCGCCTTCGGTATTTCCTCCGTCGTCCAGACTGCCAATTGTTGCAAATTTATACATTTTGCAGTTTGGACACTTTGAGCCGCTCTTGCATCCATGAAGCTTTCAAGTACCGCCGTGCTTGTATAGCTGCTCGGCATGATCGCCATCTCATCCTCGTCGCCTCTTTTCATCCGCTTCAAGCCTAATAACAGTTCAACCTCTTCCAACAAAATAGTGGCTTCGAAAGTTTTAAAGAGGAAGGTGTGGGTTTGAGGATGCCATAACTCTACAAGAGCCCCCATGGCCGCCCAATCAAGGTGTACTTCATGATATCTTTTGGCATGGACGGCTAGATTTTGGATTCCCCACCGGGAGAGTATGGCTTTCATGTCAAGAGTAATGGAGGCAGTCAGTTTTTGGATCCATGGAAGTCGCAAGTACCTACGGTTGCCCGGGAAAAGAGGATAATCCTATAGGAAATATGTACATGGATGATATGAGTGCATGGGATGGGTGATATGAGATTGGTGCACGTGTATGGGTGGTTTGGTCATGAGGAGATTGGCTCATGGCATGGGTGCATGTGCTTGGGAGTATGGTTTGGTTGCACATGGGGTATGGTTGACATGGGTAGGAGAAGGGTTAGGATGGTTCAGCCATGGTAGTTTTGGAAGAGAAGAGAAAAGAAAAAAGAAACAGAAAAAAAGAGAGAGAGAATAAGAAGAACATCAAGACAATAACACAAGAACAGTGGAAGAACATGCAAGAACACATCAAATTCAATGCAAGAATTCATCTAAACTCACCAATTTTGCCTGAGTTAGCTTGCAAATGTGCCCATCGATCTTGCTTAGTCTTTGAAAACCTTCAATTCTTGGCTTCTTGGATGGGGGAGCATCGCCATGATCCATTGCTCCAAGCTTCAATTCTCCTCCTCCTCCTTCTTCTTGCTTCAATTGAGTGATTTCTGAACTTTGAAGAGGCTGAAAGCATGAATAGAGCATTGTTTGGGGTGTTTTTAAACCCCTATGGTCGCACAAGCCCAGAGGTAAGCCCAAAAGTGAGCAAGAAATGCAAAACAGGCAAGAAAATCTAGTCTCGGGTGGAAAGTTAAAATCGTGTCTGACACATACGTCGCGATTCAGAGCGCTTAATCCGACTTCCATTGCGACTGGTAAAGGTAAATCGCGACCGACAAGGTCGTCGCGATTCAGGTAAGTGACGCGCGTCCATATGCCCTGTTGCAATTTCAAGCAGTATTATTTTGATATTTTATTCTATTATTTGTTGCTTGTCAGTGCTGATCAGGCTTTGAGTGTAGGTTCTGGACACGTTTCTCGCCGTACATTTCGTGATCATATTCGGCGATTCTCCAGTCTCTGGTATTTGTATAACTGTATTGTACTATATGTTATACTTTATTAGATTATGTCAAGGACCTCGAGGCTTTGATGAATATGGAATTTGAGTTCCCTTCCTCCGCCAAAAACAGTGATAATTCCATAGGATTCTTATGACTTGAGGATAGGCCATACGTTTTGCAAGAAGGATGACAGATTCCGTCTGGTATCTTGACTTCGGCATCGTAGCAATATTATCCTTGATTATTTTATATTTCTTTTACTTTAATCTTTTTCTTTTAGCCCATCATGTATCATTTAGGATTTTGAGCTTATTTTCGAAAAGTTACTCTCGTGCTTAACTGAAGAGAACCGTTTATCCTAAACTCCAATTAACAAAATATTCCATTCCGAGTCAAGTACTTAGTTCATCTTGTTGATGTTTGGAAATCATCTTTTGAGAAACTCCTTGTTTTGGATTCCTATATCAATTCATCTATTTCCCTATAGATCCACCTTGGCTACAACACGTCCACAAGCTGGTAAATGCTCCCCAATGGTGAAACCTTCCGGATTGTGTCCGTAGGTACTTCCCCGACGCTGGAAGTTGATCTTTCTCCCCTTCGTGCCCACGTGCACATCCTTTCCCTTCGTCCAAACATTGAGTTCTCTCTTGAGATTTTCTACAAGCTGCTTCATTTTGAATTGAAGAACAACTCCAGTCATGTGTTGTTGAGGCGTGTCTTATCACACCTTGGCGTCTACTTTTCAGTCACTCCACCTCATTCCACTCAATTCATCCTATTTCATTGGTTTCATTTCGTGTTATTCCGCTCCATTTTCTTGCAAAGCAGACGCCAAGGTGAGGCAGCTGTAGACACGCCATTTTGACTACATATCGAGTAAATTTCATGTTATGCCGCAATGCCTCAAGTGGCTCTCTTCAATTAACTTCTTGAGTGATTTTTCTATTTTTTGGATTTTTTTTTTGGATTTTTAAGAATTTTTCTAGGGGTCTAAAGGGGTCTGTTGTACACAAGTGATTCGCGTCTGACACAGTGGATGCCTTTCAGGATGTTTAATACGTGGCGGGTAAAATCGACGCATATCACACGCCCTTTTCTAGCACTTACCACATTTTGAATCGCGTCCGCTAGAGTCAACGCGTTTAAGAGTTTCCATTTTCGAATTATGGCAAATTTCAAAATTATTTTTGGAAAGATTTTCTTACTAATTAGAATCGCGTCAACATTGTCCTTCGTGTTTCTGACCTTCCATCATATGAAGATCGACTTTCTTCATAAGATCGATTCTGTTCAAATACGTGACTGCTGAGGTCGTTGTGATTCATTATTTCCATTTATTAATATTTGGAAAGAATCATCTGAAATCAGAAGTGTTTGAAACGCGGCGGTCACTGTCGACATGATTCTAAAGCTTGCTATAATCGATGTGGGGAAAGGCTCAATAAAAGCAATCGACGCTTTTGGTGGACACGATTCATTGAGATAGGCGTCCACTGTGTCCGACGCGATGTCGGTATTTTTCCCCTGTAAAAAGACCCCCAAGGCTATTGTTTTGAATATAACCCATGCACTACGGTGAAGCGCTGCCGCACTGAAGACTAGATCACTTCCGGGCTAAAGAGGATCTTCATTTCAAGCCACTTGGAGCCATTTCAAGCCTTGGAGACCGGCTTCATCCTCTCAAGCACATCGGAGCTCGTGGAGGCTTCTTCCATCTTTGCCATCTCCAGCAGCGGGCTCCTCACTTCGCCATATCTTTTCTCCCTCCCCTTATTTTTTTTCTTACTTCATTGCTTTTAGTGCATTCATCACACAACTTTTACACACACACACTTCATTTCCTCCATACCTACATTTAGGGGTTTAACACCTCTCCTATGTGTGTTAATGCCCATGTCATTAAGTTTTTCTCACATTTCATTGATTTCGATACTTCACTTCATAGTCTAACCTCTCTTTTCACTTGTTTGTTTGTTTTCTCATTTTTGCAAGGTAACTGACCGAACTAAAGTCTTCTTCGTCGGTCGGCTGGCGAGAGAAGTAGAAGTCAACCCGCAACCACACTCCCGCGATCTTTGGGTGAAGGTAAGTACCATCCGCGTCTACTTCTTTACCCATCTCCTTCGACACCCACGTGTGTCTGGCGATCACACTCCTCCTCGTGCACACTCGCACTCCTTTTCCTTTTTCCTACGCCTATTTTTTTCATATAAAAACTCTTTCTTTTTTTAATTACTCTTTGTGGGAGTGTTTGAAAAAAAATCATGTTCACACCTACCCCTTGATGTGAGAAGTTGATAGTTGACTAAGATTTTGGTTTAGACCAATCGCAACCAAATAAAGATAATGGTAAGAATGTATTGCATTGCTAAACCATATTGTTCAAAATGCTTCCGGTTAGATAACCACATTAAAGAACTCTTGAAAGAAAAAATCATATAGCTCATGGGATTTTGATCTTGGTAGGGTTATACGATAGCTCTAAAAGGGTAAGGTCAACACCTAAAGCTGACACACAAGATCTGTAAAACACGAGATGCTATAGACCATCTCCTCTTTGTCGTCACCATCACATCCATCATGACCACCACGTCAAGCTGAACATCGAATCATAATCATCGTCATCCTCATCCATCAATTATGATCAACTATCAAAGGAAGTGGAAAAGGAAGAGAGGACAGAACTCGAATGAGATGAAAATGGGGGAAGAAGAAGGTGAGAGCTAGAGAAGGTCACTATATAAACGTCTAATAGCCTAAACTCATCAGTGTGTGTTGACACACCTTGCTAGAAACATAACAATGCAGACAGACACATTCAAAATGCATCACTCTACTATGACAGCTTCACCTGTCAAGTCTGTTTGATGCTTGGCACGTAAGATTGACTCCCGATAGGGCTGGCCAACACATTAGCAGATGGGTATTTTTAATTCCCAGCCATTTGGGATACCACCTAGTGCTTAAAGTTAGGTGTCTAATAACTAATCAGTGCACGACTGAAATGCGTCATGCCACCCTGACAAGACTACTCAACAGAGGTCTAGCACTTCGGCCAACTTGCTCAGACACCCTGACTCCACTATAGATAAACAACCTAAATGTGTCACCTTCGGTTGATGCATTCATGAACATCATATTGGGCTGACTAAATAACTCATGAAATAAACTTTTGGAAGCCATCATGATTGCATATATCGCACAAATTAAGTTAGGGACTATATACAACAATTTTACTCTTTAATTAGTTGGATATAAATTAAATCTTAAAAATATATATTTTTGGTTTGAAATTTTGTGAAACTCATAATCATCATATTAATATATAGATCAAATAATATTTCTAACTTATAAATAATAAAAAAAATAGTTAGGGGATGCCTTCCCTTTTACAATCAAGTCATGATAAACATAGAGACGCATTCAATAAATAATGCATGTAAAGGAAGGACATATTGATCACATCTCATAAAGCATTAAATTATCAACAAATTGATTTCATGTTGTTAATGATCAATATAACAAAAAAATGGTAGTTCAACAATAATAAAAATGAACTACCCCTCCTACTTTCATTATTTTAGTGATATATATGCAAGCAAAAATAGTTAGATAGCCAATGCCCATGTTAGTCTATCATCATCATAAGTGATAATTTAAGCAACACAATTAAAATGATAATGCCTAATGTTCAAAGTCCATGTACAGTGTAAATTAATTTGAACTTGGAAACTAATTAAATAAGCCCCGGTTAAATAACTTGGGAACCAATTAAAGATTAGTTGATAATAATTAAAGAAACTTTATCGATGGTGCTCCACAGTCTCACACTGGTGATCCCTGTCACAACATTAAAATTTTTAACATGATATTTGCCCCTCCAATTGTTTTTACAAAATATTTATATAAATTAGCACATTCAGCCACATACCATATCCAAGGTCCCAAACATACAACAGATATAAATAACAAGAGAAAGGTATAAATAAATACAAAACAGACAACTTTCAAATTTTAGAGGAGCATGTAAGCAGAACATGATCAAAAGGTGGTTAATACACAAGAAGATCATCTTCTTCCTCGCCATGTGTTCTCTGTAACCCTAAAAGAATCGCGGCCGAGGTTTTCACAGGGAAGGAGGGAGATAGACCGAAGACGCCACCGGTGGCGCTGTCGACTCCAGCGGATACCACGTGCTGTCCGGTCAGGGGTTGCCCAGTGGCTCCCCCGGAACCCCTTCTTCGTCTCCCCCCACCCCCCCCCCCCCCCTAAACACTCCCCTTCCAAGGAAAAAGTGATCTGGCCGTGCACCGCCGCAGCGCAGCCGTGCTGCACTCTCCCTGCACGCGGCTTGGTATTGGTAGCACACGCGAACGGCTCTCCCCGGGACAGTGGGGGGTGAACGGTCGGACCTGTTGCCACAGGGGGGCCGCAGCCCAGCGTACGCCGCTTGCGCACGGCTGGCCGTGAAGCTGTGTCCGTTGCGTGCCCCCCCCGGCCCCCCCCCCCCCCCCGCCCCGGCCGACGACGCTCTATATATTGGCATGACGGCGGCCGCGGCGGCTGTCTAGTTGTCCTCCTCCGACAAGTCATTTAAATATGCGCTCCCCAACGGTCTACTACTCCGTTCAGACGTTGAGAAATCTGCCCCTCTGTTCGAGAGAATATATTCCCCTGCATCCCTCCGTGCACCAGATAGCGGGAGAGGGCAGACCCCCAGAGGCGAATCCTTCGTAATTTCCTTGACCAGTGTTCTCTCTCTCTCTCTCTCTCTCTCTCTCTCTCTCTCTCTCCTTTATTCCAATTCAAATAATGTTCATGATCACTTTGTGAACCATAACAAGTCCATCTTTTTGTCAAAAGAAATAATAAGTCAAATTCTTATGTAATTTGAAGAGTCCGATTCCTCTCGATATAGGAGAGACCGGCCTCAACAAGTATTAGAAGCAGTTTAATTAGGTGGAATAACCACTTATATTTTGGGAGAAAAAAAATTAATTGAAACGTAAAAAGATTACCAAAAAAAAAAACCGAGCTCTTATCTTAAGATCCGTCGGGGAGCCCATATTTATATGAGAAATATGAATATATAAATAACGAAGATATCCATAATTTTTGTCAAACTTTTAGTTCTGTTTTGGATATTATATATACCACCGTTTGCCAATAATTAAACTCGCCGTCATCAGAGGATATAAAGTGAATCTAGCTAGGACTATTCACATCTCCTCTCCATTTTAATATCCGAAGAATACCAATGGACTTAGTGGATATAATTAAAGCGGACCTGTCATTATCTGTTATGCGCACCTGATCCTTAATTTTAGTCATGTCCGAATAACGTTGGATTTTCCTCGTTGTGGGACAGATATATACTTACGAAGCTGATTTGCATTGTTTTTCCCTGGGTTATTTCTCAAGTAATTTGATTTCGACGATCTGGAGAAATTACAGCGGCGTTACTCTGCCATAAATATTATCTAGTTTGATTAATCCGTTGGTTTTCCAAATAATCTAAGTTGGTGTGCTCCAATTTTTTTTATTAATCTATAAAAGTTAATTAGTAAATTCTACATGAGATTAATTAATGTGCCATAAGAAGATGTTTGACAGCATGGGTTATAATTATTTATGCGTACACACGGTATGTACAATAGGCATTATTATATATATGTAGACTGAGACGTACTACAAAATACTGATGGTGCTGTATATACTTGCATCCGTTTCGAAATCACCTGAGATATAATCCAATTTAAGAATAAACCAATATCAAATCGCATATAAATTAACCGAGAATACATATTTCGAAGTTGAAGCTAATCTAATCGCTGACTGATTTTGTATTTTTCATATAGATAAGTGTGGAGGCGAGAATGTGAACCTAAGACCAATATAATGGAGGGTCTTAATTAACACATATTTTGTTGTAAACTTAGTCCTCTTTGACCACAAAACAGCAACAAATATAAAACCCCGAACCCTCTCTTTGCCTCATTTTTACATCTCTCTCTCTTTCTCTCACATACGCACACACAATTAAACCAACAGTAGCAGCAGTTTATTGACAGAAAAAACCTACCTAGCTAGCCACACCTCCATTCCATAAACAAAATGGAAGTAGGCTTGTGCCATCATGTGGATGAGATATCTGACAGTCCTATAGTTATGGAATTTGAAGTTCTACCACCACTACTTGCATTCTAGAAGACCTTTTATATGATGAAATTAAGTTAACAAAAAAAGAAAATACTTGATGCAAGATCAATCTGGTAACAATGATGCTATTGATTGAGAAAGTGAGAAATATCTATCTTTGATTAATATGATTATTCTCTTGCAATCCTAGCTACCTCTACAAAACCATGCACCGTGCCTTCACAGCGACGATCCTCTCAGGGTGGAAGCTATCGATGCCCTTTCAATGGGCTCTGAGGACTCTCCCACCTCAATCTGATGAGGTGATTACAGGGTGGTGCCGCCCGGGACCCTTCCTTGTCAGTGTTGTCAGTGGTAAAACACCCTCTTGGACGGTGAGGAGTGTACGTACATCCATGGCTGTCAAAAGTTGCTACCATGCATGCATCCGGCCGGACTGCATTCGAAGCTAGCTTTGTAATGATCTCTTAAGGTCTGTTTTGTTTGAGAATGGAAAGTTTATACTTTGTTTCAAAAACCAACCCCCCCCCTCCAAAAAAAATCAACTATCACGTGTGGACGTGATTTTCTGTTCGGACGTGGGCCGAATGGACCTCCACTAACAAGAGGAAATAGACTGTCGCCGGTGCAGACGGAAACCTACAAAACCTAGAGATGATCAGGGGGGCCCAGTTAAAGAACCCGGGAGAACCCTCCGATGCCTAAGTCAGATCAGACTGTAAAGGGGGCAGGAGTAGAAAGTTCTCTAGTGTGTGTTCGCATGTAAGCGAATGTGTGTGTAGAAGGTTGTGTACTTTTACATGGGGATTACCTGTACCTCTTATAGGCAAGGGAGGTGAAGGGCCCTGGACGCAATCTTCTTGAATGATGACCGAAGGGACGCGTCGTTAGGACTCTCTAGGCGGGCAGTTGTCCGTTTGAGGTGCCTATTGGGATCCTCCGTGGTTAATGTCACTGACCACGAGGCGCATGCCGTGCTGTCGTGTTAAATGCCGTTGATAGGCGAAGGGCCGCTCAGGGCCGCAGGCCAAGGGACGCCGCGCAGGGACCTGCTCGGCCCAGTCCGCACAGTGTTCGGTGCTAGGTAGCGCTGTTCGATGTCTGGTGCTCCACTGGAGCTGTTTTGTGATGAGCCCCAAGAGGCTCGTGGTCTACTCGGCAGACCGTGAAGTGTCCAAAGACTACTTGGGACTTTTATACGTCTGATGGCTAAAGAGTGTTCGGAAGCCAAAGACTGATTTCGAGGACACGTGGCAAGATGGCTAGAGTACAGTCGCCTTGATGGGCCATGATGGGTTTATAGACTTGGGAGGCTAAAAATAGCCTCACACCACGTAAGGTTAACAACAGCACCAGTACCGGATCTTAAAACTCATGGATCTAGGTAACATCGAAATTCACACGTCGAGATCACACTACTGTAAAAACAGTATAGATCTCTGATGTTCCACAACGTTCAAAAGAAATTTGGTTAACACCATCTGGACGTCGTTCACTTTATTCCTTACAGAGGTGAGTCTCGAATTCAGGACTCTAATCAGATAATCCTCCATTTTACAGAGGTTAAAGTGCCAAAAGCACTTTGGGGAGGGTGGTAGCGCTACCCAGGGGTAACCTGGGTAGACCCTGCCCCACCTCAAGAGGTGGGGCAGAGTTAAGGTGGGGCAGAGTTACCTACCGTGGGTAACTTTTTTTAAAAAATTTTTTTATAAAAATAATCATTAAATTGTAAATATTATTTTATTACATATGTCTAAAGAATATCTTACTTTTTTATTACACAAAAAAGGATAATTTGAGTCAAAGTTTTAAGTTGACTAAAAAAATAAAAAATAGGTAAATCTACCCTTGGTTAGTAGTGGTTAGTGGGGTAAGTTGTCAAAGTGAAAATGGGTAACTTTTTTGGTTAAGAAACCTATGATTAAACTACCCAGGGTCGTGTGATTCCGAAAGATTCTCGTCGGATGGTGCAGACAAGTGAAGTGGTCCTAGTTGATCAGACGACGGATGTAATGTTTTCTATCCCATTGGCATTGGTTGATTATGCCCTGATAGATTCTTTTGCACTGGCGTACGTTTAATTCCAGGAAGGTGGTGGAATATGTAATGCAGAAGCAGTTAGGTTGTAGGGTTTCTTCACTCGTGAAAGCTGGACTTAACACAGACTCACTAGGCTGCTTACATATATAACTTGGTAATTAACCTGATCGGAGAAGCGCTTCATACATGATCTCATCAAATTAACTTCCCTTCCACAGACATGAGGGAATCTGCGTCCAAAAACTTCCTGCACGCGCTAAGACGTACGTACCTGCGCGCCAGCAAGTAGTGACAGCGGAGGAGACCAGGGGCTGTGAATTTGCAGGTCGCATCTTCCACAGTGGCCATGACAGAGTTCACAATATTCGTCCTGCTGCTCTACTTGGCTTCCCCAATTCTAAGCTTGGCCAAAAAAAGGGAACTAGCTAGGCCAAGTGGCAGACTGCACCAATATGTGTCATCCATCCACCAGATGCTTTCATTGATAAATTGTTTTTACTGCCACCATCACCAGTGGGAGGTTAATTAACAACATCATCTTGTGTTGTCACTGCCTTTTTGTCACATAGTTGAAGTAAGCAGAGGGAGGTGAGGATGCAGATCAAGAAGTACCTTGAGAATGCATGCAGCCCCCGGCGCCGGTGGCAAGACTATGTACCCACTGCATGGTTAGAAATTCCGGCCCCAAGGTTGGTGATATCTCTATACAGAAGATTAAAACACTAACTTCACTGCATGTGATAATCTATTTAGATAATCTTGGTCCTCCCACAAGTGGAACCTTTTTCCTCTCTTCGCGTTCACAAGCATCTTTGGAACCCAGCTTTTATTTCTGCTTACCTCGATCGTGACCATATACTCTCGCCTTTTCTCATGGTTTCACTCTCTTATAGTTGTTTGTTGTCCTTTGAAGAGAAGATATAGGAATAAGAAACACATATTTTCTCTCTCTCTTTCTCTCTCTCTCATGTGCACAAGGTGCACAAGTCATCGCGAGTTCATGTCTTCTCCGGCTTCCACTTTTCCTGCAGTCCAGCATGCATGATAGAAACCGTCCGATACCGGAACCAAAGATCAAATGTCCCTTCCGCTGGGTAGCATTTGGCACGCCGAGACACTCATATACTCGATGCAGCAAAGCCTGAACAGAGAAATGTTTACCTCAATGGAGATGATATTAATCTAAAATATTTGAGTATTTTCAGCCTATTTCTGTAGGTCTTGAAACGAACCGATCACTTTCCGATTAAGGCCCAATAAGCAGTACACTTATTCATCCAATTATCCCACTAACATTAAAACAAATGTATAAAAATTTGCCATCATAGTTTAGATGTAACATATATATATAGGAACATTTCAAAAAAAGACACACATATTATATAGAAATAATTCTTTTTTTTATTTGCCTTTCGGTATGTGAGAAGACATTGCATAAGTGTTCCACATGCAAATTAGAAGGTAGGATGTGACCTTCTAATTACTTATCATTGTACGACTATTGCTATGACTATTTTTCATCATGCCTCTAACTTCTTATCATTATATGACGAAAGGACGTACATTGACATATATATCTACAATTCTCTCTTTCTACCTTCTCACCTCTTAATCGGCTTCTTAATTAACTAACGGAAACTTTCATGTTAACAATTTTGAGACCATCTAGTTAAAGTAGTTCTTATGATCAGATCCAATGGCTAAAATTAAGTTAAATAGTTTGCGCATCCAATGTATCGGATGTCTTCGGCATGTCATAGTTTAGAGAAAGAATTGTCGTGAATAGAGATAAAAAGATGAATTGATTATTACATCTCTTTGAGAAAGTACAGAGAAATCGTTTGATCAAAGGCCATCACCTTGAAGGATTATTCTGCAGATTCTCATTGGCACGGGCATATGAATTCATGATCTCATGTTTCCTCTACTTACACACGTACGCTAGGTTATAACTTCTATCATGCAGGTCCCTGAGCCTAGCGCAGTGGACATCCGTGGGATTTGGATGGAAGGCGCCTAGGGATCGATCGGTCCCTAAGCGCGTGGGTTATACGTTGGCCAGCCAGTGATCTTTACCATTGCGTTGTAGTACCAAAAACAAAAAACTTCTATCATGCAGGGAAATGTTAGATATGAGGTCTATAACTCAGGAAAAGGGAACATATAGTAAAATTATTCTGAGAAAACCATGCTGACTGCAAGTGATCAGAAAAATTAATTTGTGTTAGTTTGCGACCGGAGGTGGCAGTCATGAGCGACTTCATATATAGCTAGCACAGAACAAGAAGAGATTGGAGGCTTTTATGATTGCAACTAACTCCTTCTTTGTATGGGAAATCGCCCTAAACGAGAGCAGCAGATTTTCGTCAGTAGTTTATCTTATTCACTTGAACGTCCAAAGTGAAGCTTCCCAAAATGCCTGAAGCTGCCATTTCAAATTAAAGATCGACAGATTTAGGTGGTCCTGATAGCTAGTCTTAACTTACAGGACTGTAGATCCACAGCCATCCAAAGATCTCTCTTGTCAATTCACTGCAGGATGCCTCCAGGTTGAAATCTCTGTGCCAAGGGCGCGCATGCATGCTACTCTGTGACAGAACATGCAGCCCCGCGGGGAAATGGACGATATTACGTTAGAACAAGGTTAATTGTTGATATGGAGATTAAGTCGGATCTCCATATTAGTTTTGGGTTAATTCCTCGTACGAGACTCATGTGAGAAAGATAAATATTTAAGAGTGTCATTAATTGTTGGACCAAGCATCCATTTCCCAAGTCATATATAGTACAGGAGACAACAGGAACAGCAGTGTCCGGGCTAGTCCTCACTCCCTTCAGCAGAGACAAACATGTGCAGAACTGTACAGCTAGCTAGGTGGAATGCCAAAAAGTTAAGAAAATGTCGAAGGTCATGAATAAATGATTTCGATATGAGTCGAAGGAAAGGTGGTTAATAACTCACTCCTTTGACACTACTTAATTTTGACACACGAATGAACATGCGCCATAAGACTCTCCATTTTAAAGTGCTCAACTTGTTCTTTTTGACAAGTGATCTTGATGTTGCATATGTTTATTGGCTGGAGTCAATTTGATGTCAAGAGAGTGAGTTAATAAACTGGTTTCCTAGATCAATACATGAGCCACTATATACTTTAAAATGTAAAGATTGTTCCACATCAATATCTCTCTTAGATCTAAAATTGCATGACAGTTAGTCCCCTTGCGTTTGCTTATATATGTGAACTTAAGTCACTCAGAAACTTATAGTTAATTCCCGTTTAATACTCTCATCATATTCTTCTTCTTATTTTTATAACTTTAAAACTAAATTAATTACCCACCATCTCTTCTCCTTCTGTCCACCTCTCTCTCTCTCTCCTCTCTCTCTCTCTCTCCCCTAGCTTTTAACTTCGGGTTATTAACTATTTATGCTTAAGTTTGAATTATAATATACGTTAACAAAAATTGACTGCCAAGTTTTAGAAAAAAATTTATTATTCTTGTCCAAGTGCACTTGCTGTTGTGGACAGCCCAAAAATCTACTGGGCCTCAATGAAGCTAGGCCAACCCTTTAAGAGACCCATTAACAAGGCCCAAAGGACCTCTCACCCAAGGGGCCCAAGATGCCCCATACTGGGGGTGACTCTAAGAGACCAATCACCATCCTTCCCCACCTTAAAAAGGTGGTTGCTGCAGCAGAAAGGGCTGGCTGCGCACAGGGAGGGTAGAGCAGAAAAAACCAAAAAAAAAAGAAGGGAAAAAAGGGCTGAGGAAGCTTGCGCAAGAAGGAAGGTCTTTGCTACTCCTACTGCGTTTTCTCCCTCCCGTGAAGGCCATTTTACTGCAGAGAAGAAGAGAGCAAGAGAAAAGAAAAAGAGAAGAGAGTGTCACCTTCCCCCTCTTATCTTGTCTTGGGGTTTTAAAGAGAAGAGAGGATGAGAGGGCGACGAGATGGAGAGGGAGTTCTTCCTTTCTTGTCTTTAAATTCTTGTACTCATCATTCCCTTTCCCAAGAGATGTCCCATCTATGTACATTCTTTTTTTTTTTTATCATGTGAAAGCCCTCTTGCATTTAAGATGTACTTTGTTTAACTCCAAGTACATCCCTCTCTTTAAGGCTTCTTAGTACTTTATTGTGCATGAGTAGATGTGCCTTGATGAAGGTTTGTGTTTTTTTTTTTATTGGCATGGAAAGCTACGAGATGAAGGGTCCCTCCTTGTGGAGAGATGGCTCTCTCTCTCCTCCCAATCTCTTGCATGAGAGCACACAAATCCTCATACCTCAATAAATGAGGCTTAGGAACCGTGGGGCTCCACTCTCTCCCATTTGCCTTTAGCCCCTCTTATGCTTTGTGCCTATTGGGCCTTGCTTGGGATATATTTCTTCTGTTCTCTTTGCCATGAGTGGTTTTCTTACTGTTTAAACAACAATCATCTCTTGTGCATTTCATTTTTTGGGAGGACATGCCCTTTGCTTTGCTAGCTAACAATGGGTTGAGTAATTAATACTCATGCCCAAGGCTTAGCAACCAAGCCCAGCCCCTTAAACCCATTTCAGCCCATTTTCGGCTCATTTCTGTGTGTCTACCCAGATTTGAACGGTTCTAGTTTGTTGTCCATAAGAATGAGGGTCTGCTGCCGATTCGGTTGATCAGGAGGCAGCCCTGCATATTCGTTCAGTCCGGAGACTGGCCTGCCGATTCGATCTGGCAGAATATGACCATGGCCGAATCACATGCGCAGAATCGTGCTCAATGTTGGTTCATCTAAAAAAAAAAGGGAAACAAACTGATGAGAAATTCATTTAACTCCGGGTTAGACAATATGATGCCTATGCCTGGATACATGGACTCAAATATCATCCATTTTCCGCTCGGATTCTTTTGTGGTCACGGCATTAACCGGTCTCCTCGTTGGCACGCCTCAGGGATCGGCGTCGTGTGCCATCGGGGTTATGTCGTTTTTCGACATACACCTTACCTTTTGGTGTCGTCTCCATTGTGTAGACGTGTACCACGCTCTCCCCCCATCGACCAAGATAAGGGGAGATGCTGCCAGATTTTTTCTGCGATCCTCAGGTTTGATCGACCCAATAACCTTTCAGCAAGGTGCCGATTCAGTCTTGATTGCCGATTCAGTTACATCTCACCGATTCAGTTTCGCCTCGCCGATTCGCTATCTGCCTGCTGCATGCATATGTCTTGTCGAATGGGTTGTGCCTACGCTGCAGACTGGACATACAATGACTAAGCAGTGCCGAATCGTGAACAGACTCATGCTTGCATGTCTCAAATAGAACAAAAGAACACATTGGAACTATTTCACAATAAAAGAAACAAGTGAACAAATAGACAAAGAGATCCAATAATTAATGAATAAAAGATCAAACAATGTTGAATAAACATCTTGCTCATTATCACTTCGGCCTAAATTTAAGATGCATTTTGTACTTTCATCGGATGTCTCCGTTTTAGGCCACAAGACTTTCTACTCTAGCGATTAATCAAGAGTTTTCTCTCTTAGAGAGATGTAATTAACGTCATTGCGCTTAGACAACGGCGGAATATTGGTCCAGACCCGATACTCACCTTCGTTTGATGAAGTCAAACGGTGCGCAAAAGAGACCTAAAGCCCTTCGACTCTCGGAGGCAGAACACTTATTGTCACTTCGGTGACTGGCACGCCTGCGCTATGCGATCGCCGATTCATCTCTCGTCACCATCGCTCAAGTAGTATTCGACGGACTTGAATTTGCAATATGCATCCATGAGAACATGAGAAACATGAAAAAAAGAACCTTAAAATTTTAAATTGATTCGTGATGGATCATAAATTTAAAAAATCTATTTCCACATGTTGGATCCTTTTGAATTTTGATGATCACAAAACACTCACATTGTTTGCTAACATGTTTGCAAGTAAAATGCAGAAAATAGGGCATTTCATCAAGCAAGAGGACTCACAAAGAAGTCCCAAAGATTTCCTGCCTATAGGAGTCGACCCCAACATTATGAAGGAGTCGACCCCAACATAGCTCAGCTGTTTGGAGTCGACCTCCAATCTTAAAGGGAGTCGACCTCCTTTGAAAAGCCTTTCCTGCTGGACAAGCAGAGTCGACCCCAGATTTATGAAGGAGTCGACCCTGACTGTGCTCAGTTTTTTGGAGTCGACCCCAGCCTATAAAGGGAGTCGACCTCCTTTGAAATAGTCTGTCCTGCAGAAGAACCAGAGCTGACCCTAGCCTATAAAGGGAGTCGACCCCGACTGTATTTCAGAGTCGACCCCAGCCTTCTAAGGGAGTCGACCTCAGTTCAAAAGTGGCTCATTTGTTCAAAGGGAGTCGACCTCCAGATTGTGAAAGAGTCGACCCTGGATGAACTGGAGTCGACCCCAGTAAAAGTGGGAGTCGACCCTGACATGCAGAACCTTTTGAAAAGTACTTTTTGAACACATTTTTGACCAAGACCACTTTCCACCTCTCTCAAACGGCTACCTTTGTGAAAGGGCTATAAAAAAGACACCTGGGGGAAACCCTAGGCAAGGAATTTCGTGGGGAAGAGAGCCACACTCAAGAGCTTCATCTCCAGCTTCTTCTTCCAAGCATTTTTCACCTTCTTGTGCTTCCAACCTGCTAGATCTTTGAAGAAGGGGATTTTTGGAGGAGATCTCTTCGACTCAAGAGCTTCATCGACATCTGGAGATCTTCTTCATAAGCTTTTCATCTACTATTCTTTGATCTATCATTCTTTATATTGTGATTCTTGCTTTGTGCTTTTGCCTTCTTGGTTGAAGGTTGGTTTGGGTTCACATACCCAACCTTGTGTGCTTTGGTGAGCTGGGCACCGCATCAACCAGCAGTTTGTTGGTGAGCTAAGCACCGTATTAACTAGCGGTTTGTTGGTGAGCTAGGCACCATATTAACTAGCGGCTGTTGGTAAGCTGGGCACCGCATAAACCAGCGGGTGTAGTTCAACTCTTTGAGAGGGTAAATCTCACCGTGTTGGTGAGGACTGGACGTAGGTAGACCAAAGGGGGTCTTACCGAACCAGGATAAATCCGTGCCTCTTCGTGTGCTTGTTTCCTTCTTCTCTCTCTATTCTCTCTGCTTTGCATCCGTTCTTATTTATGCATTAGTTTCCGTTGATCATTCAAGACAAATTTTTAAAACCCTATTCACCCCCCCCTCTAGGGTTAGTCATAGTCTAGATCCTTTCACCACAGTTGTACGTGAGTAATAACATGACAGTTCAATAAGAAGAGCAGTAGATGGTGGCCAGAAGTTGCAGCGACGACCAACGACAATGACTGAACTCAAAATACAAATCTTAGCTCAGAAATACAAACTTTAGATTTATAAATACAAGCTTTAGACTTTAAAATATTGTTCTTAGAGTTTAAAAATATTAATAAATTTCTAATAATAACTTGAGTTTCAAAATAATAATTTTGGTCTCCAAAATAATAATTTTAACTTTTGAAATGGTGACTTTAGAGCTCGTTGCTAATCGTCGCCCATTGACAGCCATTGTCTGCTGCTATCTGCCAACCCCACTTGGGCTTTAGCTTAGGTTAACTGTGTAGACAATATCATCTTAATGGCAACGAAATATTGATTTCTTAAACCAATTTGGAGTTAAATCAACAAAGGAACCAAATTTGGAGTTAAATCAACAAAGGTGAATTTAAATAACAAAGAGCACGTACATGAGATGAGAAATATTGATAATCACACAAAAAGATAGACTATTTAAAGTCGTTTGGAGACAATCTCAATGAGAGATTGTCCCTATATGAACTTCCTGAAATCTCCTTGGACTACCACCAAACTACTAACAAATGCTACAATCCCATTCATTAAGGACATCTTTCACTTATACTAGACATAATGGTGCTAGTTCGCCACAATTTTGTTAGACATGAAGGTGCTAGCTCGCCTCAAATGTGAAGATCAAAGGACAAAATTTATCTCCCTTACAAAGAAATGATTAACGAACTCAAATTAGAAATCTCACATTAAAAATATAAAAAATACAGGAAAAAAAATAGAGATCTTAAGCAATCTGATAAGGGCACATATGGAAGAAGCTTCCTTCAGATCCCCGCAAACAGAACTTGAGAAGCCTTCATGTTCTTGAAGAGATCCCCTCTTTCCAATAGACTCTGCAGTGGCAATATGAATTTCTTCTCCTTTTTGTAGTTGATGGCATAAACCTACATTTTAAACTCTAAACCATAGGACGCCTCCAAAATAATCTTTATATCCTCACCCAAACATGAGTGCAACCCAAAAATAACATATGATCTGTTTAGAAACAGAATCCCGATCCGTAATACATAGCGTCCAGTGTGGTGTCTAATTATCTTAAATACTAGTAGCTGTCTTCTGTATTTTAAAAAAAAAATAAAAATCCCTCAAAAACAACAACTTAGAACCACAAACAATCAAATGAATTAGTTTTGTAATTATCAAAATCGAAGTTAGAGAACCTAAACAAAAGGAATTACTCCTCCAATCTGCTAGTAATAAGTTACAAAGGAGTTTGCACCTTGCTGTGTCTGAAAATGCTTCAAGGTATATCAATCTTACAGAAATATTGCTTCTTAATTTGACTCACTTGTCGGCGACGAGTAGATAAATTTTGCGTGATAAGTGTTAGCTCCAACATGTAATTTTTTTTTGGGCATTTTGATAGTGGGAATATCATTGGCTTTAAGTTCTACTGACAATAATCGATGTACGTGGAAAAGTTACAGGACACGCTGTGATCATTTTTGGAGCTATATAGCATAAGGAATATTTTGTCGTCCCAAAGTTCGTCTCCACTTCAATTAATGTTCTCTGCTCAGAGACTGCTTAATTTTAATTCTGAGATCTAATTAGGAAGGGAATATTATCCGGTTTTAACCATGCAGGGTGCATATATAAGTAAATGCACCCTCCCTGGATATATGCAGGGAATATTATTCAGTTTTGCATTTACATAAGTAAATGCAAAAGTAGAATGGTTCTTTTACATAATGTTCGTCTTACCCTCCATGCTTCCTCGATCCCCTTCATTATAATATTCTTTTCGCTTTATGTGAAGTACTCAAGTGGGCAGACAGTGTCCCCAGAGCCTTCCGTGCATCTTATGGAGGGACCTCTCAAAACAAGGTGGCGACCCATACAGGCTGAGATTATTTCCGATATTAATCTATTACATTTCTTTTTAAAAAACTTTTTTTATTAACTTTTATTATATATATATAGGCGAAATCAACTCCTTGTCCAAATCTTGACCTACTACTTATTTTTAAGTCTATTGACTCAATTGTTTTGACATCCGATCCATTAGAAGTGGATCTTTATTTTTAGATCTAAAATGTGACTCCACCGTCAGTTAACTGACGGTGGATGCCCTTCCGTCACCTTCTCTGGGTCGTTGGCGTCGTCGGAGGACCCGACGACTGCTGCACCAAGTCGAAACGCTGCCGCATCCCCCACCCCCCGCGCTGCCTCTTCCTCCCCGCGGCCCTCTCCCTCACTCCCGCGCATCTCTTCCTCTCCCCGCCATCTCCCCCTCCCTCCTCTCTCTCTCTCTCTCTCCTCTCTCTTCTCTCTCTCTCTCTCTCTCTCCGCACACTTCTCTCTCCCCTGCCACCCTCTCTCTCCCTCCCCGCCGCTGTCTCTCTCTCCTGCGCCCGCGGCTGCTCTCTCCCTCCCGGCGCCTTCCCTCTCTCCCGCGCTTCTCTCTCTCTCCCTCTCTCTCACTCCCTCAACTTCTCTCTCTCTCTCCTCCGTCGCTCTCTCTCTCCCTCTCCCGCAGCTTCTTTCTCTCTTCCCCCCTCTGTCGTGCCCTCTCTCTTCCCTCGCGCCTACTCCCTGCCTCTCCCGTTTCTCTCTATCTGTCTCTCCCGCGTGCTGTCTCTCTCCACTGCGCCTCTCTCTCTCGCACACTTCTCTCTCCCCTGCCACCCTCTCTCTCCCTCCCCGCCGCTCTCTCTCTCCTGCGCCCGCGGCTGTTCTCTCCCTCCCGGCGCCTTCCCTCTCTCCAGCGCTTCTCACTCTCTCCCTCTCTCTCACTCCCGCACCTTCTCTCTCTCTCTCCTCCGTCGCTCTCTCTCTCCCTCTCCCGCGGCTTCTTTCTCTCTTCTCCCCTCTGTCGTGCCCTCTCTCTTCCCTCGCACCTTCTCCCTGCCTCTCTTGTTTCTCTCTGTCTGTCTTCCTCTCTCTCCCGGAGCCCACTCTCCCTTTCCCTCGCTCCGTCCCCATCTCCCTCCTCACATTTCCCTCTCTCTTCGATCGTCGCGCGAACGCCCGCGACGCCAACCCCCCCCCCCCCTCTGCCGTGGCGCCCCTGCGAGATCTCTGTGCTCCCTTCCCACTGCCGACACGGTCCTTTCCGCATGCCGCCACCCCGTCATCGCGCCCCTTCCGTCACTGTCACGGAGGTCTCACGGAAGGAGACGGAAGGACTTACACATAATAGAAATGGGATAAATGGATCTAAAAAATAACTTCTGGTCAATGGACCTAAAAATAAATGGAAAGTCAACAAATAGACCTAAAATAAAAAAACCCTATATATATAAAGAGCTAATAACTAAGTCAGTACTCCTTTAATATTGAGGAATGTTGTTTTGTTTCACAGACCCATGGAAGTATCCATGTCACCTTTAGGTTTAGGTGACTATATGGGTCGCCACCTCTAGGTTTAGAGTTTTGGATCTGAACCTAGCTAATTAACAGACTAGGACTAGGCATCGTTTGGTAATATTTTTAAGGATTTTATTTTTTGAAATCTCAAATTTTTTTTTTAAAAAAATTACATCAAATTTTAAAACCAAAAAACTAACACATCATCATTATAATTTTTTCTTTTTATCTCTCTCCTCTCTCATAAAATTCACTTTTACATAATCTAAAATTTATATTACATGTTTGATAATTAGATGGGAAAAATAAAATTTTAATTATTAAATGATTAAAATCTACACTTTAAAAATGTTCCCAAACAAGATACGAACCTTCAGATGGAGGTTACATGAGATGATTGGATCTGATCACTGTCGACGACAAACATTTGAGGGGAGTACTACTGATACAGCTTTAGCTAAAATTGTGTGTTCAAGGAATAGAATGGCCAATACGTACTCTCCGAGGATTCTACAGTGCTAGCTAGATTCTCCTCTGGATGGTACAGACATGAGACATGCGGCTGCCCGGCCAGTTGATCTGATGCAGCTAATGCTTTCTATCCCATTGGTTTGGTTCATTATGCTCTGCTAGATTCTCTTTTGGAGTTTAACTATAAAGACCGGAAATGTCCTATATATGCAGGAAGCTCAAGGATCTAATGAAGCAGTATAGGTAATAGATGGTTCAGTGGTGAATTAATCTTAATTTGGACGACTAAGGCAAGTAGCTTGGATGTACATCGTGAGATAGTTGTAATAATTGGAATGCCCAGCATGGTTAAAACTCGATAATATTCCCTCCCTAACTATATCTTCAGAATTAATTCAAAGTGGTCTCTGAGCAGAGAACATTAATTGAAGTAGAGAAAAACTTTGGAACAAAATATTCCTTATGCTATATATATAGCCCCAAAAATGATCACAGCTTGTCCTGGAACTTTTCCACGTATATCGATTATTGTCAGTAGAACTTAAAGCCAAAGCCTTCCCACTGTCAAAATGCCCATGACCCTTATCACGTAAATTTTATCTACTCGTCCGCCGACAAGTGAATCAAATTAAGAAGCAATATTTCTGTAAGATTTGATACCTTGAAGCATTTCCAGATACATGCATGGTGCAAACTCCTTCGTCACTTAATTACTTGCAGATTGGAGGAGTAGTTTCTTTAATTTGTTAGTTTCTCTGTCACGTCCAACGCGGAATATCGGAGCGCGAAGGCAGTTGCAAGAAAAGGTATAGAGCGTATACTAGACATCAAACCATTGCACACTGAATAATACTAAAGTAAATCTTTCTCATTAATAATTTTCCAAATGTCTAGTTACAACCACTAATATCAGAGCCATTCTAAAGGGCCCAATTACATTGCAATAAAAGGAAATGACTAACTACAACTCTAAGATAACATAATGACTCGAGGGTACTCCAGGCTTCACTCTTGGTCATTCCCCTCTTCGTGAGTGTATGTGTCATCCTCGGTCTCACCTGAGAACACAACATCAAATAACGTAGGGTGAGCGATAACGCCCAGTAGGACTTAAATCTCAGGCTCAAGCAGGCTTTAAATAATTAACGCATTAATGGCAGAGTGTCTAAAGATAGCAGGTACAAGAGAGTCAAATATAGCAAGAGGTAGCACAATAGCACGAGAGCGAGTATAGTTTCCAAAGTAGCACAAGTATCGAGTATAACACGAATAGCAGGATGGCCATAGCACAACTAGCACAAGTATAGTAATAGCACGACGAGTATAGCACTTGTTTGTCATTCTAGACATCGAGAGAGTATAGCACGTTTTGTGTTTTGATTGTCATATAGATAGTCGAGATAGATAGCACTTGAGTGTAATGCCAAACACTCTGATCATTTAACTCCCATGGGCACTAGCACTTTCGGGCGCACATCCCAGGACCAGATCGGGCCCTTTATATATTGCCAGGCATTGGTTATATTGTTTATCTTTAGACAATCAGTCAATGGCCAATATAGAGTACCAAGAAGTAGATGAGAGCACTAGATGAATAGACGAGAAATAGAGTGAACGTGAATAGACGAGCGAGTAGAGTACAGATGAGAGCTAGTGGACATTGCACGTAATACGTCGAGTAATCAGGCGATAGTAACAGTTGCACAACACGCGCACTTGGTGTTGGCAGTCAGGTGGAACTCACGACCCTACCACTGGCCTTGTTATGCACAGGTCCAGAGGTCCGGCGTGATTAAGACGAGAGTGAATCTCTAATAGCCGTTTGGATCATATAGATCCCTAAAGGGTATCATAGGTATTAGGGTACAACCGGCTCGTCGACCATGTGAGAATCCATGATCAGAGGAGACTTACGGAGGCCTTGTGCAAGAGTTCACTAGTCCGGCGAAAGGAATATCCGACGGAGAGTTCACCACAAGCCAAGTAAAGTGTGTTTATAAAACAGGTGCTCGACGTTCTAGAGGAATTCTAGGACAGTGGAGCGTCGATATCGGTATATAAACAACGCGAGAATCAAATACAAGTCCTTTTAAAATAGGGCAATTATGTACTTTATTCATAAATTACCAGGCACACTATGAGATATTTTTCTGCAATATTTCAGTCATAAATAGATGGTTCAAGTGTGTGCAAGTGCAAGAGAAATCATAGATAGAAATAAGTCATGAACAGGTATTTTAAATCATTCAATATAGCACCATTTTTAAGTAGGGTTTTTACTGGGGGTATAACACAGAAAAAACTTGTGAAGGCGACATCCCTTGTACGGGTCACGACAGGTATTTTAAGTAGGTATTTTTTTATGGGTTTCATCAAAAACTTGTGAAGGCGACATACCCCTGTACGGGTCGCGACAGGGTCAGGACAGAACGCGACAGGGCCTAAAACGGGTCGCGACAGGGCTTGCAGATCGGGTACTGAGAACGCGACGGCTCACCTGTCGCCTTCTGGTCGCGACAGGGAGGCTGTCGCAATCAGGCCCCAGAAAACGACATGTCGAGGTGTCGCCTTCTGGTTGTCTGCGCCTGACTCTGACAGGAGTCAGACCAGACATTGGATTGCGGACCAGGGGTTCAATTTTTGATACAGGGTCGTTTAGAAAATCATAACTAATTATATAGTCAACGAAAAATCATGAAACCAGTTGCAAATTAAACTAGACATGTAAGGGTACTTCCAGTAAATCGGATTAGAGAGAGAGCATGTTTGAACATGGTTGAGAACGAACAAGGACGAGTAACACAGAACATGACATAGAGAGCAAGACTGATTTAATTCGAGCAACACGCTCAATGAAATTTAGGCTTTTTAGGGGCAAATGATCCCTAACAACATGAAGTATCTACAGTAAAACTTTCATAGCATGGGATCAAGTATACATAGAGATTTGAATTAAACATGACACCTGGGGTTATCATGTTGCAGAACTTCAAAAATAAGAACAAAAGATAGGATGGATGGAAAAATATGAAACTTGGAGTTTCGTTCAAGAGGGTAGGAAGAACCTACAGAAAAAGTTTCATAGTTTATGCTTGTGAGAATGCCTACCTTTGACTCGATTTGTCTTCTAGGGCTAGAACTTGAAGAACAATGGAAGAAGCTTCAAGCTCTTCTTCTCTCCAAGAAATCCTCTCCTTCTTAGCCTCTTCTCCACGTCCAGCAACTCTTGGCAACGAGCTAGGGTTTCCCAAGAGAGTTTAAGAGGTGTATTTATGCAAGTATGTATTTCTATTCCTACTATTACTCTAATTCCCTTTAATTCCGAGATTTCCTAACTCCCACCTTCCTTCCTTACCTTCCAATCTCTATTTAGACTAGGAAGAGATCCAAATTCGTGCTAACCCATATGGGGTAGGTTTAGGAATCCAATTCTAACTCCAACTTCCTATTTAATACATTAAATACTCCTTTTCTATTTAGGCAATAATTTAGTTACGAATTTAGGGTATTTTCTTATTATTCTCCCTTTGTAAATTCATATTTTGACCAATAAATTGTAGAAGATCCATTAAGCAAAGCCCATTACTCTTTTCCATTTAATGGGTTTTGTTTAATACTCTTTACATTTAAATATCCATTTAGCTAGGTTTAAATTATTATTTTAAATTTTTATTTTTTTTCTTAAAAATTCAAGTTGCTACATCACTTTGATTTTGATAATTATACAAAACTAATTCATTTGATTGTTTGTCGGCTCTAAGTTGTACGTTTTTGAAGGAAATTGAGAAACACAGAAGACATCTACTTGTATTAAGATAATTAGACACCGCAGTGGACACTATGTATGTATTATGGGTATGGATTGGGATTCTGTTTCTAAAATAGAATATGCTATTTTTGTGTTGCACTCTAACGAGTAAGTTGTTTGGATGAGTACGGTTTAGAGTTTAAAATTTAAGGTTTATGCCATCAACAACAAAAAGGCGAAGAAATTCATGTTGCTACTGTGTAGCTAGAGTCTGTTAGAAAGAGGGGATCTCTTCAAGAACATGAAGGCTTCTCAGTTCTGTTCGTGGGGATACCTGAAGCAAGCTTCTTGCATATATGCCCTCCATCAGATTTGCTTAAGATCTCTAAAAAACATTTTTACAGTATTCTTTATATTTTTAATGTGAGATTTCTAATTTGAGTTTTTTTTATCATTCTTGTAAGGAAGATAAAGTTTGTCCTTTGATCTTCATATTTGAGGCGAGCTAGTGTCTTCATGTCTAATAAAATTGTGGCGAACTAGTGCCATTGTATAGGATATCCTTAGACGTAGATGTGAATGGGATTGTATATTAGACAAGCTACGTGTTAGTAATTGTAGTCCAAGGAGATCTTTGGGAAGTAGAAATAGGGATTGTCTCCGAACCACTTTAAATAGTCACGTACGTGTGATTATCAATATTTCTCATTGTATGTGCTCTTTGCTACTTAAATTCGATCTCCTTAGTTGATTTAACTGCAAATTAATTTGTTTAAAAAATCCAATTCAGAACTCCTCCCCCCCCCCCTCCCCCTTCCCCCTTCCCCCTCTTATAATTGTTGTTGCCGATAATTTTGTTTTTTTCACGCTTCACAGGGATGCGTCAAATTGGTGTCGAATTCTAACTCCCTTGCGGATAACACATGGAGACCCCACCTGGCCGTCAGTAACGAAAGGAGCAGAATGCCACCATCTAAGACAATCTCCAGCTACGCCCTTTGGTCTCATCTTGTTATTCCAGGACTACACACTGTTCTAGCTCGTTGCCATGTGCGATATGGCTGAAGCCAGAAAAGCGAGGCGAGAATATTGCAGGCCAACGGGCTGGAGAATTCAGCCGCCGGCGGTGCCAAGACACCCGGGCTACGTGCCGAAGCGGGGGGAAACTCTGAAGGCTATACTAGGAAGGATTTGGTCACGACTCCGGCGCCTGATCAGAGGTTGGTGAATCTCTTACACGAACAAATTAAAGCATATCGCTGCGACAATATTGCTGTTCCTACGATGTCTGGTCCTCCAACCAATGGTGCCGTTTTTTACTGTGGCCTTCATGCATGTTCATAAGCACCTCTCATCTCCAACTTGCTTCTGCCTAACCTGGCCGACCCATATTTCTTGATGTGGTTCTCATATGCATGTTTCTCAACTTTCCGCGGTTATTTTACTGTTGTGTTCTTCAGACCCCTTTATATTTGATTTTAGATCTCCTTCCCTCGTTTGCCCCCTGCGATGAAGATAGAAAATAAGAAATCATCTCTCTCCCGCCACACACACTGTTATGTATCTCTAGCTCTTTATCATGTGTACGTAGCAGGTTTTAATTTGCATGCAAACCCATCTTAATTTCCTCTAGTCTGCACTTCTCACAGCCCAACATGATCAGGAACCATCCCTGCAGTCACGGTAGCATTTGGCACCAATATTACACTCAACAAAGTGGTACGATCCAGAAGGTCTTGAAATGAGTTGAGCTGCACTGAGACACTGGTTTGATAAAAGAGAAGTTCAAATAATAGGCTTAGCCCGTTTAAGCTCGAGTTTAACTCAGCCCTGTACACATTGACTAATCCAAAGAAGCTCGAACTCATTAAGCTAGCTAGAGCACATTAATGACAGCCAGCCCAAAAGTACCTAACTAAACGTAATAAAACATATTTGGAATAGAGAAATGATTTTATCGAGAAAATTATTTCTGTCCAAATTCGAGATTGGTGGGCTGTTGATTTTTGGAGCATGGGGTCCGAAATAACCAACCAATCTTGAACTCGATTGGAAATAATTTAACTGACCAATCGAATGACTAATGTTTCTCATGTTCATATAGGGATAGGCTTTGATGAAAAAGCTCAAGCAATCACTACAATAGAAGTCAGTTGTAGGTGTAGACTTATTTTATTATACCGAGTGCTACTAAAGTTGAACATGTTCATACTATCTATAAATAGAACATAACTTTTAAAAATAATTATTTGGTAATTAGGGCAGTTCTTCTCTCACAAGTTAGTCAAAAGTTGAGTCATGCCAAGCTCAACGATCCATTGTTTTGCACAAATACTCAATAATTATAATCCCGTTTACTTCATTAATTTATTTTACGTATTTTATAGTTATTAAATATCATATTTGTATTTCAAATTCACATCAATCAATTTTTTTGTTTAGAGCATCAATTAGTTTTATTTTGGTCCTGGGAGGGGAGAATATCAACCATCTAGTCCAATCCATCAAAGGTCCAATTATAAACTGGGTCTAATAAGTGAAAGTTCTATTATCAAACAAGGCCCACAGTGAAATGCCACCACTACAAGAAAATGCACAGAGAAAGACGATTAGTGATCGATTAGTGATCGAATAGTGACCGAATATGTCGGCCTCTAAATGCGTATTTTCTTGTAGTGCACGAGCATCCGATTTGTTGCTCTGGAGGGCCTCTCAATCTGGCATTGAAGTCAGGAGGAATCCCAAAAGTAACAATAGTGAGAGACTCTTGAGATAACCTTTTAACATGTACTACGATAGAAAGCTCGCTCGCCTGTGCTCTACCTGTTAACCCAGCAGGTTGTTAGCCTGATAGAGTCTTAGTCTCAGTAAACGCAAAGTGATCGACATTTTTGTCTGATATATCAGTCAGCAAATCTTACGTATAGACAACAGTTATTCAAGATGAAGTGGAGCTTTAAAGAGGAAGATAATGTGTTGCCAAGGATAGCCACTACCATGACGGATGCAGCGTTGGGGCAGTGGGGTCACAAGACCCCACTGAAATTTTTCCTCTTCTCAGAAGACCATGGGAGTTACAGTTTTTTAAAATATTTTTGTAAAGGGTGACCCCACTGGATCACCCGAAAGTGACCGATTCAAGGGTCCCAGACAAAAAATTTTCTTTGCCCAGTCCCAGCCCCGCCCATGCCCCTTCTCCGCACAGAAGCAGAAAAAAGTGCCATGTCCCAGCCCGCCCTGCTCATTGTTATTGAATTGCCCATTTTTATTAATTTTTATTTTAAATATTATTTATATTATTATAATATATATAATTATATAAAATTAAAATATAATTTAAGTAACCCCACTGGACAAAATTTCTACATCCGTCCTGGCCACTACACGGAGTTATGCCCATGACCTAACCTTAATTGTTGCCACGTTGATTGAAACTATCTAGGAAGAGCAGTCAATCTTTAAATTCCAAAGAAGTCTTCTGCCTAAAGTAACACACATTCTGCAGTAAAACTGATGGAAAGCCATTTCGTTGCGTTTTACTTTCACTGATTTAGACATCGAAAGATCTCTCTAAAACTCTCATCCTAAAACCCAGATCTTTTATTCATCTTTACAGATCTCAAAATCATCTTACAGTATGCAACTAAGTTCGAGATCGTGCCTCTTCAGTCTTCTTGCAAAAAACATTTTTCTCCACCGCAGCAGGTAGATTCATGTCGGTCCTTAATTTGTAGCAGTTTTATGCTATGATCAGGCAAAGTTGTGCGTCAGACAACGACCATACGTTCTATCTTCGTTGTTGTCCTTTCCTCAAATAAAATGGTTGCAAGCACCATTTAGTGCGTCCTAAATCAATCAATCATCCTAGCTTCCAAACTTTACATATTGAAGATCGAGTATGAGTAGCATTGTCATATTATACACAGTTTAACTACTCACGTCAAATTCTGTCACATGGATGTCCAATATATATATATATATGATGTGTGACTCAACAAGGATCCATGTAAAAGAAACATAATAAAACTAATTCTGAGAAAACCAGATCGTTGGAAATATAAACAGATTTTTACCTGCAGTGCAATCTTTTTGTGCCGGTTAAAATCCACTTCAGCCTTTTTTGTCTGAAGCTACCGTTTGACAAAATCGACCGACTTAATTCGGTGGTCCTAAGTCCTAACTTACACCCTCGTGAAGAGTTTTTTTTGTCTGTGCATGCTCAAACACAGTAGCTTCCAGATTCAATTGTCTGCCAATTGGAGTACTATATGTCGATATATATAGCGCGAGAAACAGACGATAGTACAATACAACAAAATGTTGATTGTAGGATTCCGTGGTTATATAAGCTTTGTTGTTTCTTATATATGCGAGCTAGATTCAAAGAATGAGTTACCTATTCGAGGCATGGATCTCTAGCTAATGCAGGAACCCCCATCGTTATCTTGCAGCTGACGATCGACCTGGTTTGCTAACTCATGAAGAAGAAATTTTAGGGTCACCAAACCAGGATTGTTTAGTTGGACTTAATAATCTGTTTTTAGTTTGGTAGCTCTTCTACTGCCTCCAGTTAGATGATCAGTTTGGTAAATTCACCTCAAAGACCCGACTTGCTATGCAACCCTGTTAAGCCGCAGTTATCGATCCTGATAAATTATACGAGTAATACTAT
>CM024763.1:27088309-27154404 GCA_014218235.1 Colocasia esculenta | reverse complement strand
GTGGAATAACCACTTATATTTTGGGAGAAAAAAAATTAATTGAAACGTAAAAAGATTACCAAAAAAAAAAACCGAGCTCTTATCTTAAGATCCGTCGGGGAGCCCATATTTATATGAGAAATATGAATATATAAATAACGAAGATATCCATAATTTTTGTCAAACTTTTAGTTCTGTTTTGGATATTATATATACCACCGTTTGCCAATAATTAAACTCGCCGTCATCAGAGGATATAAAGTGAATCTAGCTAGGACTATTCACATCTCCTCTCCATTTTAATATCCGAAGAATACCAATGGACTTAGTGGATATAATTAAAGCGGACCTGTCATTATCTGTTATGCGCACCTGATCCTTAATTTTAGTCATGTCCGAATAACGTTGGATTTTCCTCGTTGTGGGACAGATATATACTTACGAAGCTGATTTGCATTGTTTTTCCCTGGGTTATTTCTCAAGTAATTGATTTCGACGATCTGGAGAAATTACAGCGGCGTTACTCTGCCATAAATATTATCTAGTTTGATTAATCCGTTGGTTTTCCAAATAATCTAAGTTGGTGTGCTCCAATTTTTTTTATTAATCTATAAAAGTTAATTAGTAAATTCTACATGAGATTAATTAATGTGCCATAAGAAGATGTTTGACAGCATGGGTTATAATTATTTATGCGTACACACGGTATGTACAATAGGCATTATTATATATATGTAGACTGAGACGTACTACAAAATACTGATGGTGCTGTATATACTTGCATCCGTTTCGAAATCACCTGAGATATAATCCAATTTAAGAATAAACCAATATCAAATCGCATATAAATTAACCGAGAATACATATTTCGAAGTTGAAGCTAATCTAATCGCTGACTGATTTTGTATTTTTCATATAGATAAGTGTGGAGGCGAGAATGTGAACCTAAGACCAATATAATGGAGGGTCTTAATTAACACATATTTTGTTGTAAACTTAGTCCTCTTTGACCACAAAACAGCAACAAATATAAAACCCCGAACCCTCTCTTTGCCTCATTTTTACATCTCTCTCTCTTTCTCTCACATACGCACACACAATTAAACCAACAGTAGCAGCAGTTTATTGACAGAAAAAACCTACCTAGCTAGCCACACCTCCATTCCATAAACAAAATGGAAGTAGGCTTGTGCCATCATGTGGATGAGATATCTGACAGTCCTATAGTTATGGAATTTGAAGTTCTACCACCACTACTTGCATTCTAGAAGACCTTTTATATGATGAAATTAAGTTAACAAAAAAAGAAAAATACTTGATGCAAGATCAATCTGGTAACAATGATGCTATTGATTGAGAAAGTGAGAAATATCTATCTTTGATTAATATGATTATTCTCTTGCAATCCTAGCTACCTCTACAAAACCATGCACCGTGCCTTCACAGCGACGATCCTCTCAGGGTGGAAGCTATCGATGCCCTTTCAATGGGCTCTGAGGACTCTCCCACCTCAATCTGATGAGGTGATTACAGGGTGGTGCCGCCGGGACCCTTCCTTGTCAGTGTTGTCAGTGGTAAAACACCCTCTTGGACGGTGAGGAGTGTACGTACATCCATGGCTGTCAAAAGTTGCTACCATGCATGCATCCGGCCGGACTGCATTCGAAGCTAGCTTTGTAATGATCTCTTAAGGTCTGTTTTGTTTGAGAATGGAAAGTTTATACTTTGTTTCAAAAACCAACCCCCCCTCCAAAAAAAATCAACTATCACGTGTGGACGTGATTTTCTGTTCGGACGTGGGCCGAATGGACCTCCACTAACAAGAGCAAATAGACTGTCGCCGGTGCAGACGGAAACCTGCAAAACCTAGAGATGATCAGGGGGGCCCAGTTAAAGAACCTGGGAGAACCCTCCGATACCTAAGTCAGATCAGACTGTAAAGGGGACAGGAGTAGAAAGTTCTCTGGTGTGTGTTCGCATGTAAGCGAATGTGTGTGTAGAAGGTTGTGTACTTTTACATGGGGATTACCTGTACCTCTTATAGGAAAGGGAGGTGAAGGGCCCTGGACGCAATCTTCTTTAATGATGACCGAAGGGACGCGTCGTTAGGACTCTCTAAGCGGGGAGTTGTCTGTTTGAGGTGCCTATTGGGATCCTCCGTGGTTAATGTCACTGACCACGAGGCGCATGCCGTGCCGTCGTGTTAAATGCCGTTGATAGGCGAAGGGCCGCTCAGGGCCGCAGGCCAAGGGACGCCGCGCAGGGACCTGCTCAGCCCAGTCCGCACAGTGTTCGGTGCTAGGTAGCGCTGTTCGATGTCTGGTGCTCCACTGGAGCTGTTTTGTGATGAGCCCCAAGAGGCTCGTGGTCTACTCGGCAGACCGTGAAGTGTCCAAAGACTACTTGGGACTTTTATACGTCTGATGGCTAAAGAGTGTTCGGAAGCCAAAGACTGATTTCGAGGACACGTGGCAAGATGGCTAGAGTACAGTCGCCTTGATGGGCCATGATGGGTTTATAGACTTGGGAGGCTAAAAATAGCCTCACACCACGTAAGGTTAACAACAGCACCAGTACCGGATCTTAAAACTCATGGATCTAGGTAACATCGAAATTCACACGTCGAGATCACACTACTGTAAAAACAGTATAGATCTCTGATGTTCCACAACGTTCAAAAGAAATTTGGTTAACACCATCTGGACGTCGTTCACTTTATTCCTTACAGAGGTGAGTCTCGAATTCAGGACTCTAATCAGATAATCCTCCATTTTACAGAGGTTAAAGTGCCAAAAGCACTTTGGGGAGGGTGGTAGCGCTACCCAGGGGTAACCTGGGTAGACCCTGCCCCACCTCAAGAGGTGGGGCAGAGTTAAGGTGGGGCAGAGTTACCCACTGCGGGTAACTTTTTTTTTAAAATTTTTTTATAAAAATAATCATTAAATTGTAAATATTATTTTATTACATATGTCTAAAGAATATCTTACTTTTTTATTACACAAAAAAGGATAATTTGAGTCAAAGTTTTAAGTTGACTAAAAAAATAAAAAATAGGTAAATCTACCCTTGGTTAGTAGTGGTTAGTGGGGTAAGTTGTCAAAGTGAAAATGGGTAACTTTTTTGGTTAAGAAACCTATGATTAAACTACCCAGGGTCGTGTGATTCCGAAAGATTCTCGTCGGATGGTGCAGACAAGTGAAGTGGTCCTAGTTGATCAGACGACGGATGTAATGTTTTCTATCCCATTGGCATTGGTTGATTATGCCCTGATAGATTCTTTTGCACTGGCGTACGTTTAATTCCAGGAAGGTGGTGGAATATGTAATGCAGAAGCAGTTAGGTTGTAGGGTTTCTTCACTCGTGAAAGCTGGACTTAACACAGACTCACTAGGCTGCTTACATATATAACTTGGTAATTAACCTGATCGGAGAAGCGCTTCATACATGATATCATCTAAATTAACTTCCCTTCCACAGACATGAGGGAATCTGCGTCCAAAAACTTCCTGCACGCGCTAAGACGTACGTACCTGCGCGCAGCAAGTAGTGACAGCGGAGGAGACCAGGGGCTGTGAATTGCAGGTCGCATCTTCCACAGGCCATGACAGAGTTCACAATATTCGTCCTGCTGCTCTACTTGGCTTCCCAATTCTAGCTTGGCCAAAAAAGGGAACTAGCTAGGCCAAGTGGCAGACTGCACCAATAGTGTCATCCATCCACCAGATGCTTCATTGATAAATTGTTTTTACTGCCACCATCACCAGTGGGAGGTTTAATAACAACATCATCTTGTGTTGTCACTGCCTTTTGTCACATATTGAAGTAAGCAGAGGGAGGTGAGGATTCAGATCAAGAAACCTTGAGAATGCATGCAGCCCCCGGCGCCGGTGGCAAGACTATGTACCCACTGCAGGTTAGAAATTCCGGCCCCAAGTTGGTGATATCTCTATACAGAAGATAAAACACTAACTTCACTGCATGTGATAATCTATTTAGATAATCTTGGTCCTCCCACAAGTGGAACCTTTTCTCTTCTTCGCGTTCACAAGCATCTTTGGAACCCAGTTTTATTTCTGCTTACCTCGATCGTGACCATCACTACAACAAAATTGGACTATACTTACGGCAAAAAATCGTAAGTGTTACATAAAATTTCGTAAGTTAAGACTTGTACTTACGAAATTACTTACGATCATAAAGCGATAGCGTAGCAACCGATGCTATAGATCTAGCTACGGTTTGTCAAATGTAAGTGTACTATCGATTTTAAACCGTAAGTGTAAATCTATACTTACGCAAAATAACCGTAAGTAAATGTAATATAAATCTGTAAACTATTCATTCTTTTTTATTTGTAATTGTTACACTTTTGAACTGTAAGAATTTAACCGTAATAATTTTTTATTATAACAACAATATATATAAATATTTCATAGCTATAGTGATAAATCTATTCACTTTTACTATCAATTTTTATCCGTCTCACAAAATACATTTTTATGATAATACATAATTTTATATAATTCGCCTACATTATCCAATCATACATCCATCTTGATCCACCTATACATGCATCACTTGTCAACCACAAGAAAGACAATATATTATAATCATCATTCTATCCTTGCATAAGAAATATTCACAAAAAATTGTCATATGTACAAAAAGACATTGTTCATCAATCATTTGGTCAAGTTGATACATAGCCAACAAAAAAGATTTGATCTCAAATAAGTTTCAAAAAACTGGCAATGTAGCAACTGAACAAGTTGATTTCCTCCCGAAAAATGCTCCTGTTGAAAGTCGATGCTTGTTCATGGCTCGCGAGCCCTTGATGATCCTTCAAGGCATGCTCTCACCACCCTTCTGACATATACTGAAACTCTAATACCATTAGAAATAATGTGATCATAACATGAAAAAGACATTACTTCTACTACATCCATATGTAATTAAATACAGAAAGAAGAATGCAATTGTTAAGAACAGAGATAGAAAATAATGCATCTAACAATGTGCCTATATATTTATTAAGAACTTGAAAGGGAACATGCAACGGAATAATGTCATTGATACTGTTCGCTGGATATCTCAAGAATGCTGAGGCTCTGTGGACGCACTCTCCATATGGTGATCATCTCATACATAGATTCCCATTACCTGTAAATGTTCTTCACGTACTCTTTACTCACAGTATGAACATCGCTGATATGGTATACTTTCTAGCTATATGATTAATAATTTCTTGACAAACTAACATTGGTGGGCATCGCTGATATTTCAGTGTGGGGGAAGGCCATCCGAGGACAGCAATTCTCCGCTGTGTGCCAATTCCTTGCCCCTTCCCTCTAAAATGGATGTGCACATACTTGCAAAAGGTGAGGGTGCATTGGGGACTTTTGCTTTTTGCTTCCGGTAGCTCTTGTGTGCCTTGGCCATAAAGCAGTTTGCCTGTCCACAGGTAGCGCTCTCATTCGCTGATGATGAACAAGCACAGCCTTTAGTGGAACAAGCAAATCATAGCTCAGAATTTCAGAAAAATGGACTGGATGTCTCAGGAAAATGGCAAATACTTTACTTTTACTTAATCTCAGATGATAAACTTTAAGCCCAGATATTGTTTCATCATGTAGTTCATACACGTGAGTGGAAAGTACTTGGTTATGCACTTTTTATGAAGTACAGTCATTTGTACCTCAGATGTTTATTTCAAGATTGAAAGAAATGATGATACAAAATTCAGTAGAAATACAGTTTTGTGTCCTCGAATCTGCGGACCTCTACTTTGACAAAAAAAAATATGATGGTGTTGAGCTCATATAAAATCAAGCCAACACCTAAGACAAAAGAAAAAGAAAAAGGAAGTATCTAATTCAGATGGGTGGTATGTACATAGAAAGGTGCTTGAAGAGCTGATGCGTGAAAAGAATAGTTCAGATGATGAGCTTGATTTTTTCTACCAAATTCAAGAACCACTGGTTTGTTTTGCAGGCTAAGCTCGACAGAAAACAAACATGTACAATAACTCCACACCAATAACAGAGCTAATGATAAAAACACTAGATAATAATTCTAAACATAAATCATATACATTACAAGACAGAAAACAAGGATGTTCAATAACTTCACACCAATAACAGAGCTAATAAAAAAAACCAAATATGGGTTAAAGATCACTTACATACCAATACCTGATACCATCCATTCAAAGACCACTTACATAGTCTTTGAACCAAGGATGTGGCTGCCCACAGCATCCTCCAGAGTTTGTCTTTCTGCATCTTTTATAAATAGTGGTGCATTGGGTTTAACCGCTACCAGAATAGATATCTCACAAAGAGATTTCCTAAAGCTCTTCCCATCACCACTTTATCTTCATCTTCACTAATTAATATGCCAGTTGCAACCACTTCTCCACCCATATCTAATAATTGAACTCTTTGCGCTGCATATGTAGAATATTAGAAATAAAGGAGGGAGGATAAATGAACAAAATAATAAAAGATGGTTATACCTACATTTTGGGTTCTATGACACTACCAGATGATTGGACACATTTTGAAGAATGTTGGTTCTCTTCGGTTCTAGATCTTTGCTTCTGAAAATTGCGGTAAATTAAGTTGATCATGAAACAAAAAGTATGACTTATATAATACTTAAAGTGACCAAAATTACCTGCATCACATATGACTCCAAGTTATTCAGTTTGACTGCCAATTCTTCACAACTTCAGCTAATTGAATATTCTCCTCATTCTTTTGTGATTGAGATGTTCCAACACCCACAAAGATTTCTGGGTTGGACCTGTGCCAACTCCACAAATACGTCCTCCCCGATCCTGCCAAATACACGTGCATATGCATCATCAGCTGTAGCAATTGCGGGACTAGGGGAGGATGGTTGTGTCATCTTCTGATCTTTAAGTTTTTCCTACAATGATAATGTCAGCCAGATATCTCTCTTAGAAATAAAGAATCAAAATTTTTTAAATTATTGAATTATACTACTATTAAAGCATCATACAATCATATAGCACATTCTTCATTAACAGGTGTCCATTCTTTTTGATACGGGTCTTAATAATAAGTCCCGTGATCCAATTTAACAGCATTCTTTTGATACTGCAAGTCATAGAAGAAAATGAATAATTTCATATACCATATGAGCTTATTACTGAATTCAACATTTAAAAACCTAAAAAATGATAAACGCCTCTCATAATATCTGCAAAGCTCTTGGTGCCAGCACAATGAAAGTATTTATGTTTCTTCTTATTTTCTGTATTTAAAGTTGTATGGAGTCAAGAGCACAGGCCATGTACTATGATGGTGGTCATTGTGCCAAAAGGATTGAAACATCACTTGCCAAACCCAAACGTATATTTCGAGCTTCTGAACCAAAATTATCAATGGCATCTAAAGTCTTCCAACAAGCAGAATCAGCTGGATGTCTCAAGATGCCATCCTCTTTCCGATCATCCTGATGCCATCGCATGTTTACAGAAATTTAGAGCACATGTATAACCTTTGCAACCTTGGAATTAAGGGAAAGTGACGAAGAACCTTCTTGTGACTTCTTTTTGTTATACCACCTCCTTCATGTGTAATCCAACGAGATTTCCACATTTAGGACATTGTTCAAGTGACTCATACTCTTTCCGATACATACACAATCATTGGGACATGCATCATTTTGTGATAACTATATCCCAAGTCACCAATAAGTTTCTTCACCTCATAAAATGACTTGGCAATACCTCACATTCTGGAAGAACCTCTTTCAACAACTTTAAAAGCATGTGAAGGCCTTGTTGCTCATTTTACCTATACACTTTAGTTGAATAACCGGACTATAAATGAAAGTTTGTTGAAGTTTTGACACCGGATACAATGGTTGTTCAACATCTTTAATCAACTTGTACAATTTAGACAATCCGCTTCATTCTCATCATTACACTTGGTCTCCATGTCAAACACATCTTGCAACATGTCATGAATATGAACATCCTTTGGAAGGTTCGCATGAAGTAGCTTCAGTCAGTGGGCTTTTAGAACTTGAACCAGCCCCATGGAATTCCCAAACCTTTTATCTTTAATGACTCCATTAAAATACAAATGTTCTCTAACTATTTCCTTTCCCATGTGTAAATGCATGCACAGCGGACACAAGGACACTTGATAGTGCAGAAAACAGAAGATTGGCAAGCAAAATGAATGAACTCATCACCCCATCTAGATACTCCTTTGAGTGTTCGGAAGATCCATCCAACTCCATCTATATTCATGATGAAAGAACTCCACTATAACGAAAAACATAATGTATTAAAATTGATATAATATAACAAGAGAAAAATACTGTTCACACTAAAACAAATGAACAAGATAGAAGAGGACATTGGCAGATCTAGAAGAAAATTCATTATCAGATAGAAAAGGACATTAATAGATAGAAGAGGACATTAGCAAACCTGTTCAATAATAGGTAAAATCACCTGTTCAGTTTGAAGAGCCCCTTCACAGTTTTCTGCCCCTACCCAACCTGAAACAAAATAAGAGAAGATAGAAAATCGATTACCAAACTAAAGCAAGCAAATTGGGGGACAATCAAACAAAAACCATCTACAGACATAATAATATGGAAATACAAGAACATAATAATGAAAGCAAGTCTTTCTCATACGCGCTTAGGATCCAAGTTGAAATCTCCACCCCCACGACTTATCTACCCCCTTAAAAAAAAGAGAAAGGATATGCAAAATACCCTTTCAGGAAAACTTCGGGTGACAAAAGTCTAATCTTAATATGCTTCAGCACATGTTCACATAATTCATAGGGTAATGAGTTAAACTGAAGAGACTGTAGCACACTTATCACATACTTGTGTCAAGAAATGTAAGATATGCTAAGAATAGTTGAACACATCAAGTCTCAAACTCCCAAGGTAGTGTAACAAAATCCTGAATATGTAACAACATTTTAAAGTAAAAAAATCCTGAATATGGACCATGAATGGACAATATTTAAAGTAACGTCCAAACTCCCAAGGTAGTGTAACAAAAATCTTGAATATGTGACAACATTTTAAAGTAACAAAAATCTCTCAGCACATTCTTATGACAACTCAAACAGAAGAATGGCAGAGGAACTTAGTTAAAACAGAACAAGAAATTGCAAAGAATCCAGTTGATGCCCTCAATTTCTTTTACATCCAAACTGCAGGAAAATAAGTTGATAGTCTCATTAGAATTAATAAACTAAACAGTAAAAGAAGTCATGCTCAAGCTTCTGTTTCTAGCTCCTTTCTAGACTATTCCTCCTCCTGCACTACTCGACCAATTCCAACGGATGTTTCTATTGGAAAAAAAAATCACAATGCCATTCCCTTTCGTAAGGAGTCGACCAGCCTTGGGAGAAAAGGCATCTATGGCCCCCAGACATACGTTCTCTCAGTTGGAAGACCTTCCAGAGCTGCCCGATAGATAGAGAGATGGTGATCCCATCCTGATACTCTTAAGGATGCAATTGACCTTTGGATCCTTCTGAAAGAGGCGGCATGCGAGGAGCACAATCCCTCAAAACATGATCACTTACAACCAACAAGAGACTCGATCATCTTGTGCATCCCGGCACCTAGATATTATCACTATAATTTAAGGAAAACGTTAGAAAGCAGGATAGAGGAACACCTAATACTGAACCTCCACCTAGACTAAGCAGTCCGTGCACACAGAACAGAGTCAATAAATAAAAGTGAACAGAGAGGTTACCTGGTACACAATTGCGTGTAAAACAGATGTAGAATGAAAAGATTGATTCTGGAAAGAAGTAGCAACACAGAATTCCCCACAGAAAAACTCAGTTACCAACTGAATGATGAGGATATTTCTGGCCATAACATAACATGGGCTCAACAATAAATATGACCTCGAGAGATTGTGGTAACTCACAGAGCATGCTGCAGCATGGCGATCTTACACAAAAGAAATATAGATAGAGAAAATTTGAAAGGAAAAGCACAGGTTACTAAACTGTAGCTGAGACTGGCGAGTGAAGCACTGGCAAAGTGAATCCGAAGATTCCAACGACGAGTCCTTAGTGAAACACTGGCAAAGCTCGGCACCATCACCGCCCTACGGTCTCAAACTACGACCCCGCGACATCAAATAATGTCGAGAGAGCGCAAATAAACGAAGAAGATCCATAAACCTAGGATCTGACCGGAAAGGGCGAGGGGAACGAGTAGCTTCGGGACCTACTACAGCGTCCATCTAAAGCACCAGAGACATAGGAGGAGGGCAGCTAACCTGGTTGACGAGTTGCTGTGGCTGGAGGGGAGGATGGGTGAGCGACCTCGCCTGGAGTTGGAACTCCTGGCAGTGCCTGCTTCTCCCCCCGGGCGGCGCGGGGTACGTAGCGACGACGACCGGTCGAGCACCTGCTCTAGATCAGCGCCTCCTCGCCCCGTTCCTTCCTCCCCGACCTCACCTTGCCCACTGCACCGCGAAAGATTTGGTGAAAAAGTGGCGTGGGGAGGGGAGGGTCTCTTGGCCGATTGGGGAAAAGGTGGTGTGGGGAAGGGGAAGGGTGGCGTGGGGAAGGGTTTCGCGTAGAGGGGTTTGGAGGGGTTTAGATTAGAAAAGAGTAATAAAATTATTATTTTAAACTTTTTATACTTACAAAATTTAAAATCATAACTATAAACTGTAACTATAGACTAACTTTGTTGTAGTGCATATACTCTCGCCTTTTCTCATGCTTCACTCTCTTATCTGTTTGTGTTTTTGTCCCTTGAAGAGAAGAAGGAATAAGAAACACATTTTTCTCTCTCTCTCTCTCTCTCGTGCACAAAGTGCACAGTCATCGCGAGTTCATGTTTCTCCGGCTTCAACTTTTCTGCAGCCCAGCATGCATGATAAAAACCGTCCGATACCGGAACCAAAGATCAAATGTCCCTTCCGCTGGGTAGCATTTGGCACGCCGAGAGACACTCATATACTCGATGCAGCAAAGCCTGAACAGAGAAATGTTTACCTCAATGGAGATGATATTAATCTAAAAATATTGAGTATTTCAGCCTATTTCTGTAGGTCTTGAAACGAACCGATCACTTTCCGATTAAGGCCCAATAAGCAGTACACTTATTCATCCAATTATCCCACTAACATTAAGACAAATGTATAAAAATTTGCCATCATAGTTTAGATGTAACATATATATATAGGAACATTTCAAAAAAAACACAATATATATATATAGAAATAATTATTTTTTATTTGCTTTCGGTTATGTGAGAAAACATTTGCATAAGTGTTCCACATGCAAATTAGAAGGTAGGATGTAAAGACCTTCTAACTTATCATTGTACGACTATTGCTATGACTATTTTTCATCATGCCTCTAACTTCTTATCAGATATACGACGAAAGGACGTACATTGACATATATATCTAGTTCTCTTCTCTCTTTCTACCTTCTCACCTCTTAATCGGCTTCTTAATGAACTAACGAGAAACTTTCTTGTTAACAATTTGGAGACCATCTAATTAAAGTAGTTCTTAAGATCAGATCCAATGGCTAAAATTAAGTTTAAATAGTTTGCGCACCAATGTATCGGATGTCATAGTTTAGAGAAAGAATTGTCGTGAATAGAGATGAAAGAGATGAATTTATTAATTACATCTCTTTGAGAAAGTAAAGAGAAATGGCGATAATCGTTTGATCAAAGGCCATCACCTTGAAGGATTATTCTGCGATTCTCATTGGCAGGGGCATGAATTCATGATCTCAGTTTTTCTTACTTACACACGTACGCTAGGTAACTTCTATCATGCAGGTCCCTGCGCCTAGCGCAGTGGACATACGTGGGATTTGGATGGGAGGCGCCTAGGGATCGATCGGTCCCTAAGCGCGTGGGTTTATACGTTGGCCAGCCAGTGGTCTTTACCATTGCGTTGTAGTACCAAAATTAAAAACTTCTATCATGCAGGGAAATGTTGGATATGAAGTTTATAACCAGGAAAAGGGAACATATAGTAAAAATTCTGAGAAAACCATGCTGACTGCAAAGTGATCGAAAAATTAATTTGTGTTAGTTTGCGACCGGAGGTGGCAGTCACGAGCGACTTCATATATAGCTAGCACAGAACAAGAAGAGATTGGAGGCTTTTATGATTGCAAACTTACTCCTTTCTTTGTATGGGAAATCCCCCTAAACGAGAGCAGCAGATTTTTGTCAGTAGTTCTGGACACCCTTTTTTAACGGGTATGTTTCTCTCTTGGCCGGCCCAACTCCACCCCACAAAGGAAGAAACAGAAAATGGCCACATACATAGCCCATGCGCAAGGCTCTAAAGCCCATCAACCTAAGTCCACATCTCACCCCATACAAGGGGGTGAGACTAAGCAAACATGACACCTCCCAAAAAGTGTTCTAAAAAAAGGAAAAAGAAGGGGCTTGCAAAGGGGGTGGAAGGGCTACTTTTGGTGGGTTTTAGAACCTTTTGGAAGAGAGAAAAACGCTCTCTCTTGGGGCTCTTGCGTGGGCATGAAGGGAGAAGAAAAGGGGGTCTTTGAGAAAAAAAGGAGAGGCTTATTCTCCAAAAGAAAGGAGCTTGCTGCTGCTATTCCAAGGGGCTCCCGTGAGCCTTCATCCTGCTGCAAGAGAAGAAAAGAAGAGAAAAAGAAGAGGAAAAGAAGAATAGAAGAGAGAAGAGAGAGAGAGCCTCTTGTCTTGTCTTGTCAAGGAGTGGGAAAGGAAGAGGGTGAGTGTGGGGGCGATGGGTTCCTCCTCCTTCTCTTTTCTTTGAGTTTTTCTTGTACCATCTTCCCTCCTTTTCTTTGCAAGAGAATATTCTATCTATGTGTCTTCTTCTCTACATGATGTAGAAGTCCCCTTCCCTTGCATTTAATGCTTGCCTTTCTTGTACCATCCATGAAGTCTAAAGTTTTTTTATTTAGGGGGAATGGATCATGGTCACGGGATGGGAGACCACTCTTTGTAGAGTGAGGTTTCTCTCATCCCAATGACCCACATGAGACCTCCATTAAATTCCATGCCCCAATAAATGAGGTTTGGAAGAGATAGAGCTTCTCCTTCACCATGTGTCTTGGCATTATCCCATGATTAAAAACCATTAGACTTTGCGTAGCCCCCTTGGAGGTGTGTTTTCTCATTATTTCTACCTCATTTAGAGAGAAGGTTTTTCACTGTTTTAAACCTCCAAACAGGCCTCTCTCACTGCTTGGGCCGCCCCCTCCCTTGGAGTCTACATGGGCCCATTGTTGTCTTCAAGAGAGGGGGTCTTTTCTCACTGTTTGGGCCTTCCTAATGAGAGTTCTCTCACTGTTTTCAACTCTCAAGATGCAGATTTTCACTGTCAAAACAGCCCCCTAAGAGTGCATTTTGCCCTTAGGGATACCCTCCTTTGCTAGCAAATGGGTTGAGCAATTAATGCTCATGCCCAAAGCTTAGCATTCTATGCAAGTGGCCCCTTAAATCTCATGTTTTGACCCCTCTAAGAGTTCAGATTTTGCTGTTAAAACAGCCCCATATGTGTGCTTATTTGCCTTAGAAATGTCCTCATGTTGCTAGCAAATGGGTTGGGCAATCAATGCCCATGCCCAAAGCTTAGCATCTTGTGCAAAAGGCCCATTAGATCCCTGTTTTGGCCCTCTTAAAACTCAGGTTTTCATGGTTTTAAAACAGCCCATTAAGGAACTTTGTGCTTAAGGGTATGTCCATTTGCAAGCCAAGGGTGAGCACTCAATGCTCATGCCCCCATACTTAGCACCTGTAATGGACAGCCCAATAAGCCTGTCTTGGGCCCAAAACCGCCACTTCACATGGGTGAGACCAACTTCAAGAGTGTTGGCCCTTTGCCCATAAGAGAAAGATTTCAGCCGCTGGTTCTGTGGGTGGCCCTTGATTCGGCAGCTCTGAACAGGCCCGCCGATTCGGCAGCCAGCCACCCACCCTTGCCGAACCATGGAAGCTAAGCCATGCTTCATGTGATTCAAGCCAAGGAAATGGACAATAGATCGATGAGAAGCCCATTTAAACCCCGGGTTAGACAATGTGATGTCTATGCCCGGGCATATGGGCCCACACATTTCTCACTTACCGATCGGTATTTGTGTGGTCATGGTGATACCCACCTCCACCAAAGACTTGCCTTGGGGGTTGGTGCCATGTGCCATTTGGGGTTATGTCGTCATTTGACATACACCCTTTTTTTGGTACTGCCTCCATTTTGGTGGGTGTGTACCATGCTCTCCCCCTATCAACCAAGATAAGGGAGGTGCTGCCGAATTTGCGCCGTGAAGGTCAAATCGGCAAGGGCCATTTTCCTTCCTTAAAAGAAACCCCCAAAGTCTAGTGGAGTGGCGCCGAATCGTGAATAGAGCCACGTTGCACCCCTTAAAAGAATAAGAGAGCCAATGGAGGGAATGGTTCATCATTAAGGGTGACAAGAGGGCAAATCAAAGAATTTTACGTTACACATTTTAAAAGAGCAAGAGATCAAATCAAAGTCTTTTCATGATAAAAAATAATAATAATAAGTAAATAGGTCAACCCTCATTCTCGCACGCCTCAAATGAAACAAAAGAATAAATGAAAACTACTTTTTTTGGCATAAAAGAGCAAATGGGCCCTCTCAGTTTTCAAAAGACCAAAGTGAAACCATTTTGATGTACAAAAAAGTAAGTGGGTCACCTCACGTTTTCGAAAGTCCTATTAAGGCTCTTTTCTAAAAAAGGGGGAAGAAGAGCAATAGACCCAAATGAATTCTCTTTGTAATAAGAAAAACAAGCAGATCATTGCACATTTTCAAAAGAACAAAAGACTCGAATGAAAACACATTTTGTAATAAAATAGCTAATGTGTTTTCAAAAGAGCAAGAGACTAACTTAAGACTATTTTCATGATTAATGAAAAGAATAATGGGCAAATAGATAAAAAGACTCAAATCACATCTAAGTAAAAGACCCGGCAACCTCGAATAGGCATCGTGTTTGTTTATCTCTCCGGCCTAATTTTTGAGCTGCGCTTTGCACTCTTCATCGGTGTCTCCGTATCAAGGCCACAAGGCTTTCTAATTCTGGCGATTAATCAAGGGTTTTCTCTCTCAGAGGGATGTAATTAACGTCGTTGCGTTTAGGCAACGGCGGGATTCTGGTCCAGGACCCGACACCTCACTTTCGTTTGACGAAGTCAAACGGCGCGCCCAACAGACCTAAAGCCCTCTGACTCTTGGAGGCAACTATTTGTTGTCACTTCGGTGACTGGCACGCCCGCGCTGCGCGAATTGTCGATTCATCTCACATCACTCTTGCCCATATAGCATCCGACGGGACTTGGATTCGCAATACGCATGCATCCATGAGAACATGAGACAACATGATAAATAGAACTTAAATTTTAAATTGTAAAAATTTTCCATTTCCACAGCTGGCACGCCGGTGGGACCAAGCTTCCCTTCATCTTCTCGCCAGAAATAGAAAGCATGTGGCCTCACAAAATTGATACTGATAATTACTTTGAATTGACTAACAGATACTGACTGCAATGGGTGGAGTGCGCTTCGGACCACTGGTCGTCCAAGACCATGCCAGGTATGGCTACCTGGCCGTGCCAACTAGGTTCGGGAGCTTCCCTCCAGTGGTGGACTTCCCAAATTTTCTCGGGGTCGCATTCGTCGACATTTTGCACCCGGAGACCAAAAAGTAGGCCGAAGCTGGATCCGATCACCAGGACAAGGCCAAAGAGATTACAAAAGAGCTAAGCTGCCACGTTCACCATGTGGAGTGTGGCCCCGTCAACAAGAACAAGGGAAAGAAGGTCAACATATGTCCTCAACAAGTGACAAAAGCTGAAAACATCGTCACCCGCCGAGCACGTGTGTCTGCCTCGGGGAAAAGCCTGCGGATCGGGGACCTCAGAATCCATCTGCAGGCTAAAAAGATTGAAGCCCTACCATAGCGGGTCACAGCGGCAGTGCCTGTAAAAAACCATTTCAAGCTTTGTCAGGGAAAAGAGAAATGGCCAACACCTTTAAAGGCAAAAGGCCCCTAAGCCGGTAAAATTCAAACAAGTTTGGAGGCCTAAAAGGGTCCAAAAGAACAGAATGGAAGAAGAAAGCTAAACCAAGAGAGAAGAGGCACCAAAAGGAGCAATTGCGGCGAGAATCCCAAACCGCTAGAGGCCACCTAGAGGCTTCAAAACAAGAGTCCAACAAGGGGGGGCATGTGCTTATTCCCGCTTTCGTGACAAGAGAATGGAGCTGCGTCGGTCTGCTCATATCCCAGTTGTTCGGGGGGGTCGACCGGCACTGCTGTGGTGGCTGCGCGCCAATGCCGTCGAGAAGAGATCCATAGGTCACGTGACCATATACTCGGCCTCACCACCTCTCCTCTACAGAGGTGAGACCACCAAGAGCCATAGAAGATCCACAGGCTGAAGTTGAGAGCAGCTCGGGTGAAAATGACGTTCCTTGTGGACATGGCCATGAGCAGCCTGGGGAAGCCAAACCCCGGATATCGATTTTTGAAAGATTGACTTCCCTGCCCGGAGGGTTGAAAGAGACCGGCATGGGAACCTCAAAGTCTTCTCCTGCCACATGGCCGGTGTGTGGGGCAGATATGGGGCCCTACCTATTGAAAATGAAGAGTTGATGGATTGGCAGAAAGACCTGGTGCCATCACTAGGAGAAGAGCAGCGGCAGCAACCCTGGCAGCCGCATATGGACATGAGAACCCATATATAACAGAAATGGTGGCGGTTAGTGCCAATGTGGTCACTGCCCAAGGTAGTGGGGGCAGCGATGAGATCCCACCTCTGCCACCACCACTGGAAATGATTGCCGGGGGCACTTTGCGGGAGATTCCCTTTGCTGCACCTATAGATCCAGCTATCATGGAGCTACTGCAGCAATACCAAGCCGAGATCGCGGAGCTCAAGTGGCAAATCAAGGGCAAAGAGACCGAGGGACATGCATCCCGAGAAGTGGAGGGCTCAGGAGAGACCCCCTAAGGGACCGTAGGGCCAATTGAAGCTTCGGCTCAGCGTGCTGTCGTGCGGATAGTAAATGAACAACCGTAACAGTCACCCGTGGTTATAGCCCAACAACAGCGGACGCAGGCCCAGTATATGCTTCCGCAGCCGCAGTTCTTCCAACAGCAGCAGCAGCAGCAGTCTCTCCTGCAGCAACAACAGTCTTTGCCTGCTCACGTGCCTGAGTAGCAATTTGAAAATCAAGAGCTGCCCCCAGCACCCTCGGTGGCTATCATCAACACTCCAAACAACCAGCCGGCCCACTTCTACCCTCAACAAGTGGACCCACCACCATTAGTAAATTGATGCTGGAACAGATGATTGATATGAGACTCGCCGAGCGGGGTGATGGAGAACAGATGGCCTTTGATGCATATAGGTACCCTACCCTGCGCACCATGCTACAAAGAGGCTGCCCTTGGGTGTTACCAAACCTCCCAAGTTGATAAATTCAACGGACGAGGATCTCCAAAAGAGCACATCGCGTATTACATAAACGAGATGGGTGACTTAGCAGCCGATGAATCGTACCTGCTAAAGTTCTTCGGCTCCTCCCTAACCGGACTTGCATTTGAATGGTACTCCAGCCTTTCGGTGGGGTCCATATCTGACTGGGCAGACATGCAAAAGAAATTCAGAGAAAGGTTCTACATTGCAGAAAGGGAGGTTACAGCTGCCGAACTCTCTGCAACAAAGCAAAAATCCAATGAGTCTGCCCTAGATTATATCCAACGGTGGAGGAGCCTTAGTATGAGATGCAAGCGCCCTCCTCACCAAGAAGATGCGGTGCAACTTTGCAAACAGAACCTGAAGAGAGAGTTAATGGAAAGAATGATCGGGATGGAAATTCGGTCATTCGAAAAGCTGAACAATGTGGCAGCTGAAATTGAAGCCTTTATGGCTAGATATCCCAACAATGCAGGAGTGGAAAACAAAAGGACAAGCCAACCAATAAAAAGTCTATTGGAAAAGAGGCGAACACTATCGATCTAAAGAACGCCGAACAACAGAGGGGTGTTGGGTCTTCTAGCACCAAGCCTAAGACTCCAAGGTGGAATATGCTTCTCCAAGACAAATTAGGAAGCCATACTCTTTCCCTAAGGAGAGAAAACAAAAACATTGTTCGTATGGGCCACTCACTATAATAAGGTTACATTTCCAACACCCAAAAGATCCGAGGAAGCGGAAAAGAAAGATGATCCTCTATTTTGCCCATATCATCAAGTATTGGGACATAACATAGAGGATTGTTATGTGTTCAAAGACATCATGGAGTCTTTGATCAAGAAGGGGGAGCTGCAGATGGGAGAATATAAGGTGAACCCACCTCAACCACATAAGGCCCCTATTCGACAGCCAACTGCTAATATGGTATCACTATACCAACAACTGTCGAAAGAGATTTCTGAAGCTAGTACGCAGATGAGTTATAAGAAGGTGCCTCAGAGGGTAATGAGGGAGCCATCCAAAAAGCCTGCTCCACAGATGCATGTTCGAGGGATGATACCTCAGCCATCTCCGCCAACGGTCACTCCAATATGGCATCTGGCAAAGCCCCAAGTGATCTCCATGAGAAATACTAGCAACAGAAGGCGGCGGACACCTCTACCATTGTACAGAGGGGGGCCCATCACTTGAACAATTGCAAGGATTAATAGATGAGTCAGATAAATATGAGCAACCTAAAAGGCATCCTGTCCAGCTACAAGAATATGTACCTTGGGAGGAGCTATAAATGATGAAGCTAGAATAGGCAACTGAATAAGAAATGTCTCAACCCGAGAGAGTGCTCTGGGAGCAAGTACCAACAGAGCAAGAAAGGAAAAATAGAAGATCCAAGAGGAAGGAGGAGAAAATGCTTGTTACTCTTTCCTGCAACATTATATCATCCTTGCCAGATATGAACAAACATGGTGAAGGAGAAGAGATCAACCATAATTCCAATGGGGCGAATCAGACCGGATCGTCAAACCTTGAGTCTCTCACAAGATCTAGAAGAAGGTGGGGAAATTACCTCTGACGAATCGCACCATTATTCTCAGGGGAGAAGCATCTTATAGATTCTAGAGCATGAGATCCAAGAAATGCAGGCTCCACCTCCGCTGAAGGTGTACGAGGATCAAGAAGTGGGGGCAAAATACCATCTTTGTTGAGTTCCTAGCATTAAGGGAGCATTCTGAGTCATCCCATGCACCTCAAATGACACGAGAAAGAAATGACCTTGATCCAAGTAATCCATCAGTGAGGTTCCAAACAGGACATGCTCAAATATCAAAAGGGAATGCGGCTCTAAGCCATTGGCTAATATTCCCTGCATACCTGCAGATAATCCTGTCATGGTAGCTCAGTCGCAAAAATATCAAATGGAGATTGAAATGCTGAGAAAGTAGATTCAAGAAAAAGAGACATATATGTCGGCAGCAAAAGAGATGGGAGGCTTAGTCGAAGAATTGCAAAGTGACATCAGCCCATCCCAAATTCTGCCAATAGTGTCGCAGTCGATGCCAACCCACACTGGGGGCATCTCGCTCACACCCATATCAAATGACTTCGGAACAGCCGGAGATCTATTCAACAAAAGTCTAAGAGTTTACCCTAAACCCACAAGTTGAGAGGGTGTCCATGCAACCGGCCCATACCCGCCCAAGCTTGGCGGATCCAGCACTGGTGAATAGCTTGATGAAGCTGACGGGGATGAGTGGTAGCATTAACGCTACCCCCTGTGACAGTGCAACTCCATGCCCTGGGGTTCATGATATACACCATACAAAGGTGATGAGAAATGTGACCCGTGGGCTGACAGTTTGTAGGTCCTTATCAAGTAGGTGCACATATTCAAATCGTCCTGTCAAGCCCATGGCAGAAAGACTAGGCAGACAGGGAGTACTTGAAGCGGGCCCCTATATGGCTGAGGAAGCAATCTCGGCGACTAAATACATGCCATTCTCAAGGAGGTGGGGAACCAGCTTGAGACTATATCCGACGGTGGATGAACGTTTGCAGGAAATACAAACAGCCACTATCTGAAGAAGAGGCTGTTAATATATGCAAGAACAACCTGAAAAAGGAGATTCTAAATAGAATGGGTGGCATTGACATCAGAACGTTCGATCGACTGAATAATGTTGCCACTGATATTGAGGCATTCCTCACCAAGTACTCTTCTGCTGATACTACTGGACAAAGGAAGAGGCATGTCCAGACTCTAGAAGTTACTGAAGGGGAAGCCAGTTCCTCACTTGACAATTTGTCAAGGCGAAGGAAATTCCACTACAAGAGAAGTTGCAGAAGCTTACTCCTTCCCAAAAGATAAGACACATGTTCTTTTTAAATGGGCACAACGACATAACAAAATTGTCCCACTCGAGCCTAAAAAGCCAGAAGATATCAAGAAGAAAAACGATCCCCGATTCTGCTTATATCATCAACTGCCGGGGCATGTTACAGAGGACTGCTACATCCTTAAAGATCAAATTGAGTCCTTGATAAAAAAAAGGAGAACTGCAAGTGGGCGAGTACCTGGTGTATCCACCGCGATCTCATGGGGCTCCAATGCAGTAGAAAAGAAAAGCATACGATAGCTTATACTAGCCAATGTGGGGGCATATGCATGCCATAATATACGAGCTAGAAAGTATACGCAATTCAAGATGCTCAGTGCACAGATGAAGCTCATGCACCCTAGAGGAACTTCAAGATCTTCGGCTCATCACAAGCAAGTGGGCAAGGATCACCTCACTGAAAATGAGTTACTCTAGGGACATGTGTTCATCACATATGTAACGTCCATGGATGTAAATGTTCATTAAAAAAAAAGGAATGAAAAGAATGACAAAAAATAGTTACAAAAAAATGAGTAAAAAAATGATGACAAAAAAAGAAGAAAAAAAGAGAACAAATGAAGCAGCTTGCTGAGGTGGTCACACCGACCACCCAGCATGAGACTAGATCATCGAGACGGTCTCAATTGGCTCTTTTAGGGCCACCTGAGGTATTATCGTCAATGACGAGCAGTAAAAAATAAAGAGGCCAGCCATACCGCTAGTCGGACTATGGTTCTGAGACAAATAATACCTCAGCAAAATTGCGTGTTTTCTGTAGGGCGATGATGAGCCCATATGATCACATCAGACTGGGCTTTCATCGCTTATGTCCATGTTCACGCATGGGTTTCTTGTCGGATTTTGAGTGCATATACTTTTTCCGGATCTTTAATAAAACTGCCGAAGGATTCATCCTTATGCAAGCATCATTTGCATTTAAAAAAAACTGGCAAATTGTCAATCATATTTTCAAAACCCATGTTTTAAAACTAGCAAGCTTGCCATTCATGATGTCAAAAAAATCATATTTCAAAAATATGGCATCTCGCCAATCATATTTTCAAAAGTCATATTTTCAAATCGGCAAGCTTGCCGCTCATGATTTCAAAAGAACTCATATTTTAAAAAAGTGGCGCATCGCCAATCATATTTTCAAAAGTCATGTTTTCAAATCGGCAAGCTTACCATTCATGACTTCAAAAGAACTCATATTTTAAAAAAGTGGCGTATCGCCAACATGTTTTCAAGAGACATATTTTAAAATTGACAAGCTTGTCATTCATGATTTCAAAAGAACTCATTTTTTAAAAAAAGTGGTGACTCGCCAATCATGTTTTCAAGATTCATGTTTTAAAATCAGTAAGCTTGTCACTCATAATTTCAAAAGAACTCATATTTTTAAAAGTGGCGTCTTGCCAACCATTTTTTTTTTAAGTCATATTTTAAAAATGGCAAACTTGCCGCTCATAATTTCAAAAGAACTCATATTTTAAAAGTGGCATCTTGTCAACCATTTTTTCAAAAGTCATATTTTAAAATCGGCAAACTTGCCATTCATGATTTCAAAAGAACTCATATTTTTTAAAAGAAGTGGCATCTCGCCAACCATGTTTTCAAAAGTCATATTTTAAAATCGGCAAGCTTGCCATTCATGATTTCAAAAGAACTCATATTTTTAAAAAGTGGCGTATCGCCAACCATGTTTTCAAGAGTCATATTTTAAAATTGACAAGCTTGTCATCCATGATCTCAAAAGAACTCGTTTTCAAAAGTGGCGACTCGCCAACCATATCTTCAAAAGTCATATTTTAAAATTGGCAAGTTTGTCATTCATGATTTCAAAAGAACTCATATTTCAAAAGTGGCGTCTCGCCAACCATCTTTCAAAAGACATATTTCAAAACTGGCATTTTGCCAATCATGTTTCAAAAGACATATTTCAAAAGTGGCAATTTGTCAATCATGTTTCAAGAGACATATTTCAAAAGTGACAATTTGCCAGTTAAATTACAAAATCGACGTTTTCGAAGTAACGATGCGTCAGTCATATTTGAAAATTCATGTTTCAAAACTCAAAACCATGTTTTTCAAACGGGACTTTAGCGCCCACATGTTTAATAAAAAGATCGAGGCCTCTACGCCCTCGCAAATTTCAAATCGGGCTTCTTCGCCCCCGTTTTCAAAATGGGCCTCTGTGTCCACATATTTTAAAATCAGACTTCCACGCCTTCATGTTTTCAAATTGGACCTTCACGTCCTCACAATTTCAAAAGCGGGCTTTTTCACCCTCATGTTTTCAAATCGGGACCCTAGCCCCCACATGCTTAATAAAAAGATCGAGGCCTCTACGCCCTCATAAATTTCAAATCAGGCTTCTTCACCCCCATGTTTTCAAAATGGGTCTCTGTGTCCACATATTTCAAAATCAGGCTTCCACGCCCTCATGATTTCAAATCGGATTTTCACGTCCTCATAATTTCAAATCGGGCTTCCATGCCTTCATGAGTTCAAACTCATTTTTCGAATCGGCATTTTCCAGCCATTAAAAAGAAGAGGTTTCTAACCTTATACCTCTAAATAGATTGCCCCTGATTGTTGGCCACTCCCATTCATTGCAGGTCACCGATTCCAACACTAGATGATGAAACCAGACCGACGGAGTTTCCCATAGGTCTTGAAGCTGATGGCGTCAACATAAACGGCGTCACCTGATGATGAAACCAGGCCAACGGTCATTCGTGGGTCTTGAAGCTGTCGACGTCAATATAATCGACGTCCCCAGATGATGAAACCAGGCCGACGGAGTTTTCCGTAGGTCTTGAAGTTGATGGCGTCAACATAAACGGCGTCACCTGATGATGAAACCATGCCAACGAAGTCATTCGTGGGTTATGAAGCTGATGGCGTCGACATAACCGACGTCCCCAGATGATGAAACTAGGCAGACGGAGTTTTCCGTAGGTCTTGAAGCTGATGGCGTCAACATAAACGGCGTCACCTGAATATGAAACCAGGCCAACGATGTCATTCGTAGGTCTTGAAGCTGTCGACGTCAACATAACCGACGTCCCCAGGAGATGAAACCAGACCGACGGAGTTTCCAGTAGGTCTTGAAGCTGATGGCGTCGACATAACCGACGTCCCCAGATGATGAAACTAGGCCAGCGAAGTCATTCGTGGGTCTTGAAGCTGATGGCGTCGACATAACTGACGTCCCCAGATGTTGAAACCAGGCCAACGGAGTTTTCTGTAAGTCTTGAAGCTGATGGCGTCGACATAACCGACGTCCCCAGATGATGAAACCAGGCAGACGGAGTTTCCCGTAGGTCTTGAAGCTGATGGCGTCAACATAAACGGCGTCACCTGAATATGAAACCAGGCCAACGAAGTCATTCGTAGGTCTAGAAGCTGTCGACGTCAACATAACCGACGTCCCCAGGAGATGAAACCAGGCCGACGGAGTTTCTCGTAGGTCTTGAAGCTGATGGCGTCGACATAACCGACGTCCCCAGATGATGAAACCAGGCCAGCGAACTCATTCATGGGTCTTGAAGCTGATGGCGTCGACATAACTGACGTCCCCAGATGATGAAACCAGGCCAGCGAAGTCATTCGTGGGTCTTGAAGTTGATGGCGTCGACATAACTGACGTCCCCAAATGATGAAACCAGGCCAACGGAGTTTCCCATAGGTCTTGAAGCTGATGGCGTCGACATAATCGACTTCCCTAGAATATGAAACTAGACCGACGGAGTTTTTCGTAGGTCTTGAAGCTGATGGCTGATAATTACAAAATTTTTATGTTAAATTCATACATTTAGTTAAATTTAGACAGTCATTGTCTATAAATAATGTGCATTTTGATGTTAATTTTCATTTCATCTGTAAATAATTTTTTGAACATATTAGTTGTTAGATTTTCATTTAAATAAGTCATTTCTTTTATTCACTTTGAAAAATAAAGTCATTTGTAAATAAATATTGTTACAATAATAGTCTTGTAAATATCTTTAGTGGTAAATAAATAGGGATAAATAAATAAATAAAATTTTAAAACCCACCCCATCCCATTAAATAAAAAATTTTAAATATTCCACCCAACACCATAATGACACATACCCCAACCCATTAAATAAATAAAATACTTTTAAACATTACGCCACAACCCCCATTACCATTTAAACATGTTTTTAAACAATAATCTAATACTAATCTAACCATCTTTTTTCCATTATATGTTGTCTCATCCGTTGGAGGTTCCTGAAGAAGCTGAAGGCGTTCAGCTGGGTGGCCGATGGAAGCAGGGCGGCGTTGGGGTTTTGGGCGGCCAGCAGGGGAGCTGTGCGGAGCTCTGAGCTGTGGCGCGCCTGGTGCTGTGCGGCTGGAGGCGGCTGGACCTGGGAGCGACCAGGGCTTGCGCCCGTGCAGAGCAGGAAGGGGGCGAGCAGAACCAGGCCCAGGCGGCTTGGGCGAGGTGGTGACGTACGGCTTTGTGCGGCGCGGGCAGGGGGTGTGCAAGGCGCTGGTGTGGGCCGGGTCTGATGGAGGTGTGTGTATCCGGCTGAGGTGGCAGGGACGATGGCGCTCTGGTGCTGAGGCGATACTGCCAGGGGAGCTGGCGCGATGGAAGGCGAGGCTGGCGCATTTGGTTGGCGGTGGCAGAGGCCGGGCCTGCTGAAGGCCGGCGCGATGCACAGCGATGGCGCATGCGGATGATGCTACTGGGTGCCCTGGTGATGTGGCTGGGCATGATCTGCTGGGCACGGGAGATCTGCTGGGCATGGTTGAGGTCTCGTGCGTGGCAGTGGTGATGGGCCTGGCCAGATGGGGTCCAGGCTGAGCTGAGGTGGCGGCGGGAGACCTGCTGGGTGTCCAAGGTGGAAGCTCGTGTGCGATCTGGCACATGAGGCTGGAGCGCGAGGAGAGCAGCTGATGTGGCGATCTTGGTGAGGTGTGAAGGCGGCATCCAGGAAGCGGGAAGGAGGCGCTCGGGCATCTATAAAGGACCCAAGGTCCTCATCTCCGAGGCTCTGGTTCGATGGGGAGAATTTCTTGCTATTTTTTTCTGTAGTTTCCCTGTTTGAGCAGAGCGGGGTGAGAGTTTTGGGGAGAGTTCTACTGTTTTTTTTGGGCTGGGGTTTAGCATCCGGGAGATGGGAGAAATTTCTTCTTCTTCTTCTCTTCTGTAATTTTCTGGTTCATCATCTGTAGGAGAGGGAATTCGACTGTTGTTGTGAGTTGGGATAAGAGAGATGGATTCAGAGAGATTGTTTTCTTTTTTTTTGCTGTGCAAGATTTCTTAAACCGATTTCTTCAGTGCAATTTTCTGTTGAGATTAACTGTTCTTCCATTTCTGTATTCTCGCTTTGAGCATTTGAGATAGTTCTCCTATGAGTATTTCTTTTTTTTCTGGAATTATTCTTGTGGCCAGTTCAGATTTCAGATCTTGAAGGTGATCTTCCATTTGTGTTCTGCAAGCAATAGGGCAGGGTTGGACGACTTATTCTTTGTTGTTGGTTGATGGAGGGAAGGTAGGTCTATTCTTCTCTTCACTGTTGATGCTACTGTGATTTTTTTTTGAGAGCTGTGAGAGCTTCAGAGTTCAGAATTTCAGTGGATTTTAATTCCCATCTCTTCATCTTTAACTCATGGGAAGAGATTTGCTTCTACTATTTTCGGTGATTTTAAGTTTAGATTTCTAATTTTCCTTTGTCTTCTGTGAGAGCTATAAGCATCAGGAGAGTTCTGTTCTTCCGGAGGAGAGAAGACTTTGTTATTATTCTTTTAATCTGTTCAGCATTAGTTCAAATTTGGCGAGATGGAGTTTTACTTTTAGTTTTAGATTTCTTCTTCTATACTGTGTCGACAATTTTCTTCTTCTTTCATTTCTGTTGGGAATAGTGGGATCAATCCAGTGTGTATGTTTCTTTATTTCCTCTATGTTTGGGAGAGCCTGATTCAGTGTTATTTCTTTGCGTCTGTGTTAAGATTGCCTGGAGGGGATCCATGGGTAATTGCTTTGTCCATTTCTTCAGTTCGATTGTTGTGATTAGTTTGGAAGTTTATTTTTCTTCTTACTGTTGGAAGGGGAATTCCAGGGAATTGTTCTTGTTTCTTCTGTGTTTAAAGGTTGCTCAGGAGAGGGAGTTTGTGATTTTCCCGGGAATTGCTCTTTGCTATTTGATGGATTTTGGCTACTGTTAAAGGGGCAATCTATTTCCAGTTTTGTTATGTTTAGTTAGATTAATTCGGTGGCAGTTGCTTCTTAAACTTCTTCTGCAATTTTTGTCTATTTTTCTGTGTTTAAGTGGTTTGATCCAGGAGGTAGTCTTGAGTTCACGAGGGATTTAGGAGTTCCTTAGTGTTATTAATCTTGCTCTTATTCATGTTCTCAGTAATGACAGTGAGAGTTTGGTTCAACAATTAATTTCTATTCTGGTTTTCTGTTCGAATCTTAAACTTTTAGAGTAGTGATCCGGTGTTGTGGAGAGTATGACTGTTCATCCTCTGAGCTATAGGGGTACATGGCTACATTGGTTTGATAATGTCCTTTGAGACTTCTTGCTCTGTCACCTTCTCATTTCCTTAAATTTTAAATCATTTTAGAATTAGAGTTGCATTGTTGTGCAATCTTAGTTTAATTTCTATTTCAGATTTTTGTCTACTTATTTGACCCTCGAGCTGTGAGGGTACAGTGATACCAACTTTTGGTTCTCAATTCTACTTGTCCTTTCATTGAGTATAATTTGTCAAGTGTGGGGAATTTGATCGGTGTTGATTACACATTCATTTTAATGCATTGTTGATAGAATAGAGATTTCAAGTCAAAGTAGTTTTAATTCATGCTTTATTCAGCCTCTCCGTGGAAATGACCTGTTCTCACCATTGTGCTAGTTCCTTTTTGTGATTTAATTCTGTGAGACAGTTTAGAGGAGGTGAGCTTGTTGATATGTGCAAGGAACTCTAGACAACGAAATTGCACAATCAACAATGTCGCGCGTTCATCTTGGCGCCGGTGCCGGGGAGGCATTAGAGTTTGATTTAGATCTATTTTGATTTGATTTCATTTACTTTGAGGTTCATTTGACTTGTTATTGGGCTTTCATTTCAGATTTGCACACTTGGAGATCGGGCTTGGAGATTTGAAGCCCATTGGAGGAGGAGAGCTTGCTGAATTTTTTTTTGCTTTTAATTCTGAATTTTAGATAGAAAGAGTGTAAGTGAACTTTGTAGTGAGGCTTTGATGTATTCTCTGTGCATGTACAGAGATTTCTTTCACGTTGGCATGTAATAATTGGCCTCTTGTGGTTTGCTTGGATTTAGTTTATATAGTACCACTTTATATTTTCTTAGCTTCATTTCATTTAATTCAAAAACCAAATAAAAATTAAAAAAAATCTAAAAAAATCTAAATCGCTCTTTCATGTTAGCCGTTTGTTTGTAATTAAAATTTTCATCTCTCAAGATTAGGATCCCATGTTTTAGGACATTCATCACTTTAATTGACATTTGAATTCATTTTTGTTCTTTGCATTGAAGAGTGCGGGGGAAAGGTAAGATTTCTCTATCTCGTTTCATGCATTAGACTTAGCATTAGAAAATCCATTGTTTGAATTTGATCTTTGCATTTCATATTTGAAAAAGGGACTGTTTAAGAGCTTAACCCATTAGATAAAAAGATAAGGTGAGGGATTTCATCACCCTTTCCTTTGCCCAAAAATCACAAAAATTTTCACATCTTTGCATTTGCCCAAACTTTTAATAAAAATCAGTAGACTTGGCCCTAGGGTTCATCATTAGATTCATCCTTTCTTGAATTCAAAACTTTCTTTAAGTCTGGTGTCTAGGATTAGAGGTTAAAAAGCTTACGCTTAAGCGAGCTAGAGGTTACTTAATTGGGTCCTTGCGAAAGCAAAGGGGGCCTCCCTCTACTCCACCTCTTACCTGGCCGGTACAAGAAGAGTTAGTATTGGGCTTAAGCAAGCATAAATCTGATTTTGAGAAAAATAACATAAGTCCAAGGAACACTTAGTGTCTAGGTTAATTTGATTTGAAAGTGTTTGTTTGTTGTGTTTGTTTAAAAATTCATCAAAAATCAATAAAAATCTTAAAAATTCAAAAATCATAAATAGAGAGGCTTTTCATCTGTGCATGCTTGGTAGACGTTCCCAGAATTTAGATTTGGCCCAACCTATAGACGAGATGAAAGATTTTTCCATAGGATGGCCAACCAAAATCAGAACCAAATTGCTAGAAATTTAGAAGAGGCTGCACCCAGACAGATGAAGGAATACTTCATTCCTTCTGACTATCAACTGCCACTTGCATTAGGCCGGAAATTCCGGCAAATCATTTTGAGATCAAACCTGGAACCATTCAGATGTTGCCATCCTTTTATGGCAATCCTAATGAAGCCTTATAGGCATATAGATGAATTCATAGAGATTTGTTCCACTGTAAGGATCCAAAATTTCACTGAAAATGCCTTAAGGTTGACCCTATTTCTATTTCCTTAAAAGACAAGGCTAAACATTGGTTGGGAACCATAGGGAGAACTATCACAACTTGGCCAGAAATGCAGCAGGAATTTTTGAAAAAGTTCTACCCCATGGCCGCACAAACACCATGAGAAGAGCAATCACTGGATTCTCCCAACACCAGGAGAATTAATGCACGAATCATGGGAGAGATTGAAGGAGTTGCTTAGAAAATGCCCCCATCATGGTCTGTCGAGGTGGCAAATTGTTCAAGCTTTTATGAAGGTCTGACTGAATCAAATAGGCAAATGGTTGACGCTTCGTGTGGAGGAGCATTCATGACTAAGAGCGAGGATGAGGCATATAATCTGTTTGAGACATTGAGTGAGAATTCTATCAATCATGCCTCACTCTACTCTTATGAGAGAGCGTTAGGACCTGTAAAGAAGGCAGGGATGTATGAAGTAAAAGGGAGAGGAGAATCAGACTCTAGGGTAGAAGATCTGATAGCTAGACTTGACCAAAGATTGGAGCAGAAGTTGGAACAAAAATTCGATCAATTATTATCTTTGACTGGGCAAACCACACCCAAAATTTCTCAACAACCTGAAACTTGTGCTATGTGTGCTAGCCAGCTCATCCCACCAGTGCTTGTCCCACTACTGCCCAATTACCATCTTTCATTCAGGAACAAGTCCAAGCTGCATAAGGTTTTCACAGACCCTCCTACGGTCCATACTCTAACTCTTACAATCCTGGTTGGAGAAATCACCCAAATTTTTCATGGAAAAATCAATCTGAGCAAGTTCCCAACCTACCTTCAAGCAATCCATGTACGGTCAATCCTATCCCAATCAAAATTCGGGATTGGCCAATCTTCTAACTCCAAACCACAAGTCCAAGGAAGTCAAAATTCCAATCAATTTGCTCATACAAATTTCCAACAACCTTCATATCAACCACCACCTCCTCAACCTAATTGGGATGATAAAATGAATCAACTCCAGAATATGATGGCGACTCTGTGCCAAACTGTGCAAGAATAACAAACTCAATATCAAATCAAACTCAAAATTTTCAACAAAATTTGGCAAGGATAGAGTCCCAAATTACTGATGTATGTCAAAGGAGGGAGTCCGGTCAGCTACCCAGTCAAGCTGTAGCAAACCCAAGGAATAACCCTCCCGGATTCTATCAGAACCAGCAATACCATAGGGTCAGGGGTACAGACCACCACTGCTAAACAAATGCACCTCCACCACAGAACCCACAACAAGCTTTTGTCTAGAACATTCCTGCACCTCAAAATCAAAACCAACATATACAACAGGATCATCCTCCTGCCCAAGCTAGGGGCCGCAAGTAAAAAATGCAAAAACTGTGTCTACCTTAAGAAGTGGAAGAATCAGAACAAATCCTCACCCACACATGTCAAATGAGGATACGGAAAAGGAATTGAAATTGAAATTGAAGAAGAAATTGAAGAAATTGTTGAAAAAGACAAATCCAAGGGAAAAGAGAAAATAAATGAAGAACCTCTAGACACAATCAAGAGGAATGAAGATCCAAACTGTTACATTCCAAGAGTCCCTTTTCCTGAAGCCTTAAAGCCAAAAAAAAAAAAAACAAACCAACTGGCAATGAAGAACTCTTGGAATTGTTTAAACAAGTTCACATCAACATTCCTCTGCTTGATGCTATCAAGCATGTGCCTGCCTATGCCAAATTTCTAAAAGAAATGTGTACTCCAAACGTGAAGTGAGAAACAAAACTGAAACAATAATTCTCCCAGAAATTGTGAGTACCATTGTCTTAAACCAACTCCCTAAGAAGCTTAAAGATCCGGGCACTCCACTAATTCCTTGTACCATCGGTGGAGTCACTTTTGAGAGCAGCCTTTTAGATTTGGGAGCCAGTGTCAATCTCCTACCTTCTGCCATTTTTGAGAAATTCAAGATAGGAGAGTTGAAACCCACTTCTGTTGTCCTTCAACTAGCCGATCGTTCTGTCACCACTCCGAAGGCTTAGTTGAGGACGTGATTGTAAAAATCAATGATTGTTACTTCCCAGCCGATTTCATTATTTTGGACATGAACACTCCACAAGATTTAACCCAGTCCACCATCATCCTTGGTAGACCTTTTTGGCCACAGCTAGAGCCAATATTGACTGTGCTACTGGGATGATGGATATATCATTGGGGATAGGCGGGTTAGTATCAACATTTTTAGGGCATCTAGGCATCATGATGAAGGAGAAAGTTGTCTAGTGGTAGACACCTTGGAAGAGTCTTGTTTGGAAGAAGCAATAGACCAACCCTGTGCTCTAGGGTTTGAGGGAGAGGAAGGACAATTTAATTCCATGTTCAAGATAATGATCCATCAATTCCATTTGAGTGTCCTCCTAAGGTTGAGCTAAAACCACTCCCTGCAAATTAAAGTACATCTTTTTAGGAGAGAATGAGACATGGCCCATCATAATCGCTAGTGATCTTGAGGAAGGGCAGGAAAGGAATTGATTGATGTTTTGAAGAGTCATAGGAGAGCTATAGGTTGGACAATAGATGATCTGAGAGGGATAAGTCCTTCAGTTTGCACACATCGCATCTACTTAGAAGAGAATGCCAAAAGTTCAATCGAAATGCAAAGAAGACTTAATCCCAACATGAAAGAAGTTGTTAAGAAGGAAATTGTCAAATGGCTGGATGCAGAATTTATTTATCCCATCTCTGATAGCCAGTCGGTTAGTCCAACTCAAGTTGTGCCTAAAAAGTCTGGACTAACCGTGATTCAAACTGAAAAAAGTGAGCTCATTCCCACTAGGCTGGCTACAGGATGGAGAGTGTGCATTGACTATCGTAAACTGAATGCAATGACCAAGAAAGACCATTTTCCCTTACCTTTCATTGACCAAATCTTAGAGAAACTGGCAGGCCAAAAATTCTTTTGTTTCCTTGATGGATACTCAGGGTATAACCAAGTGGCTATTCACCTGATGACCAAGAAAGACCACTTTCACATATCCATTTGGAACCTTTGCCTTTAGACGCATGCCATTCGGGCTGTGCAATGCCCCTGCAACTTTTCAGCGTTGCATGTTGTCTATTTTCTCAGACATGGTTGGGGATTACTTAGAAGTCTTCATGGACGATTTCTCTGTATTTGGAAATGACTTTGATTCGTGCCTCGACCATTTGACTGAAGTGCTCAAAAGATGCATTAATGCCAATCTTGTCTTAAGTTGGGAAAAGAGTCACTTCATGGTTAAGGAGGGAATTGACTTAGGGCATGTTGTCTCAGGGAGAGGGATAGAGGTAGATAAAGCCAAGGTAAATCTCATTTCCGAATTACCTCCTCCCAACTCTGTCAAACAAATTCGATCCTTCCTTGGTCATGCCGGATTCTATAGAAGGTTCATCAAAGATTTTTCAAAAATTGCAAGGCCATTAACTTCTTTGTTAAAAGACACTCCATTCATTTTTGATGAAGCTTGTCATAAAGCCTTTGAGAAATTAAAAGACATTTTGACTAGAGCTCCAATTCTACAATCTCCAGATTGGTCATTACCATTTGAGATAATGTGCGATGCTTCAGATTATGCAGTAGGTGCCATTTTGGGCCAGAAAACTGATAAAGGATCTGTGGTGATTTATTATGCAAGCAGAACATTGAATGATGCTCATATTCGATACACAACCACTGAAAAAGAGCTCCTAGCTGTGTTTTTGCCTTAGAGAAATTCAGATCTTATCTCTTAGGAGCCAAATCATTGTTTTCACTGACCATGCTGCCTTGAGGCATTTGCTTGCTAAAAAGGACGCCAAGCCTAGATTGATCAGATGGATTCTATTGTTACAAGAGTTTGATTTGGAAATTCATGATAAGAAAGGATCCAAGAATGTGGTAGCTGACCACTTGTCTAGAATAGTTGCCCCGGACTCTATGCCCATTAGAGATGCTTTCCCGAATGAGCACATTTTAGCTGTCTCCAACATTTTATCTCCATGGTACGCACACATTGTGAACTACAAAGTCATGGACGAGTGCCTGGAGATTGGACCAAAAATGAGAGAGAGAGATTCTTTGCTAGAGACAAGTACTATATTGGGAGGATCCGGAGCTATTTTTTATTGGACCAAACCAAGTGATAAGAAGATGCGTCCCTGAGAGTGAGCATCAAAGTGTCTCAAGTTTTGCCATTCTCTTGCTTGTGGAGGGCATTTTTGGAAGAAGACCGCTGCTAAGGTCTTAGACTCTGGCTTCTATTGGCCCACATTGTTTAAGGATGCCCACCAATTTTGTAAGGCCTGTCCTAGATGTCAAACCATGGGAAACATTTCTAAAAAGGACATGATGCCTCTTAACCCCATTTTAGTTGTAGAAATTTTTGATGTTTGGGGGATAGACTTTATGGGACCTTTTCCACCGTCCTTTGGATACACATACATTCTAGTTGCTGTTGATTATGTGTCCAAATGGATAGAGGCCATTGCCACAAATTTGACCAATGATCATAAGGTGGTCATCAAATTTGTTCAGAAAAACATCTTTTCTAGTTGGGTGGCCCAAGGCAATCATTAGTGATGGAGGGCCTCATTTCATTAACACTCAGTTTAGGACCCTCCTAAGAAGTATGGGATCACCCATAAGCTGGCAACACCTTACCATCCGCAAACCAGTGGCCAGTAGAAGTTTCAAACAGGGAGATTAAGAACATTCTTCAGAAGTCGGTTAGGCCTGACAGGAAAGACTGGTCAGAAAGGTTAGATGATGCATTGTGGGCCTACCGAACTGCTTTCAAAACTCCCATTGGAATATCCCCTTACCGGCTTGTCTTTGGAAAATCATGTCATTTGCCGGTCGAACTTGAGCATAGAGCCTATTGGGCTATTAAACAAGTCAATCTTGACTTAGCCCAAGCTGGTCAACAAAGGACCCTTCATCTAAATGAGCTAGAAGAGCTCAGAAATGAGGCCTACGAAAGTTCCAAGATCTATAAAGCCAAGGCCAAAGCATTCCATGACAAACACATTCATAGAAAAACTTTTCAAGTGCATGATAAAGTCTGGCTATTTAATTCTCGGCTTCATCTTTTTCGGGAAAATTGAAGTCCCGGGGGATGGGCCTTACATGGTTGTCAAAGTCTATGACAATGGCGCTGTCGTTATTCTTGATCCTAAAACTGGACAATCGTCCACTGTTAATGGGCAAAGGTTAAAGCATTTTTTGAGAACCCGCCTTCCTTGAAAGTTGAGTCTACCAAGCTAGCTGAGCCAAATGAAGCCTAATTGTGTCTGGCTGAAGACGATAAACTTAGCGCTTCTTGGGAGGCAACCCAAGTGTACAGATTTCTTTTATCAGGTAATTTTCTGTCTTATTTTTTTTCCTGTAAATAAGTAGGGGGGAGAGGTAGAATATGCACGCATTCATAGTCCTCATCCTAAACATTGCTTCATTTCTTTTTCTTGAGCTTGTACATATGCAAATAAAAAGTTCACAATGTTTCATCTTGAAATAAAAATGCATGGCTTTGCGCATCCCAGACTAGGTGTGTGATCTTTAACCATTAAAATTTTGTGGTTGTCACATTCCCTGCAAGCATCCATGTTAGGTAGCCTCTAGTAAAGGATTACATGTACTTCTTGTCTACCTTATGTAAGGATTTATGGCAAGAGATTTTCATACACACACTACACAGCCACTTAGACTAGCTGAACCCGAATGTAGCAAATTTGTTAAGGCTAGTAGGAGAGAGGTGATGGTTTTCTCCCCTCCCCTTAAGTGAATTACGAAAGAAGTGAAGGCATGTGATCGAGGAACCTGATTGTTCATCCTTCCGTAAAGAGGAAAATAAAAGAAAAATCAAAAGCAAAAAAAGCAAAAGCAAAAGAAAAATATATCCATGAAAAATGCCCCAGATCTGAGTAAAGTTGGACTCGCTACTCTTGAAAAGTGATGGGTTGTGCAGCATTGTGGATGAAAAAGAAAAAAATTCTGAGTGCACAAAGTGCAAATATAGGGGCAAAGTCCCCAACTCAGAGAAATAATCCTCAAGGAAGACGGGCAGAATGGAACTGAGAAAACAACACAAATCTGACTGAACAAGGATCTTACTCCAAAATTCTTTTCTTTCCCTCAAATCAATCTAATCTCAAATACTAACTGAAGCAGAGGAGTTTCAGAAGGGCTGATGTGAACTCTTAAGTGAGCTACCATTTGTGCACTAATTTCTTGCTATAAGTCTTTACAATTAGGAAAGACATATCTTTACATGAATCTTTACATGATGGCTGGTTAGCATGAAATATTACATCTTCTAGTCTTATATTTGAGTACTTTTATTGCTAAGGGACTAGCAATGTTTAAGTAGGGGGGAGTGATAATTACAAAATTTTTATGTTAAATTTCATACATTTAGTTAAATTTAGACAGTCATTGTCTATAAATAATGTGCATTTTGATGTTAATTTTCATTTCATCTGTAAGTAATTTTTTTGAACATATTAGTTGTTAGATTTTCATTTAAATAAGTCATTTCTTTTATTCACTTTGAAAAATAAAGTCATTTGTAAATAAATATTGTTACAATAATAGTCTTGTAAATATCTTTAGTGGTAAATAAATAGGGATAAATAAATAAATAAAATTTAAAACCCCACCCCATCCCATTAAATAAAAATTTTTAAATATTCCACCCAACACCATAATGACATACCCCACCCATTAAATAAATAAAATACATTTAAACATTACGCCAACCCCCATTCCATTTAAACATGTTTTTAAACAAAATCCAATACTAATCTAACCATCTTTTTTCCATTATATGTTGTCTCATCCGCTGGAAGGTTCCTGAAGAAGCTGAAGGCGTTCAGCTGGGTGGCCGATGGAAGCAGGGCGGCGTTGGGGTTTGGGCGGCCAGCAGGGGAGCTGTGCGGAGCTTTGAGCTGTGGCGCGCCTGGTGCTGTGCGGCTGGAGGCGGCTGGACCTGGGAGCGACCAGGGCTTGCGCCCGTGCAGAGCAGGAAGGGGGCGAGCAGAACCAGGCCCAGGCGGCTTGGGCGAGGTGGTGCTGTACGGCTTTGTGCGGCGCGGGCAGGGGTGTGCAAGGCGCTGGTGTGGGCCGGGTCTGATGGAGGTGTGTGTATCCGGCTGAGGTGGCAGGGACGATGGCGCTCTGGTGCTGAGGCGATACTGCCAGGGGAGCTGGCGCGATGGAAGGCGAGGCTGGCGCATCTGGTTGGCGGTGGCAGAGGCCGGGCCTGCTGAAGGCCGGCGCGATGCGCAGCGATGGCGCATGCGGATGATGCTACTGGGTGCCCTGGTGATGTGGCTGGGCATGATCTGCTGGGCACGGGAGATCTGCTGGGCATGGCTGAGGTCTCGTGCGTGGCTGTGGTGATGGGTCTGGCCAGATGGTGTCCAGGCTAAGCTGAGGTGGCGGAGGGAGACCTGCTGGGCGTCCAAGGTGGAAGCTCGTGTGCGATCTGGCACATGAGGCTGGAGCGCGAGGCAGAGCAGCTGATGTGGCGATCCTGGTGAGGTGTGAAGGCGGCATCCAGGAAGCGGGAAGGAGGCGCCCGGGCATCTATAAAAGGACCAGAGGTCCTCATCTCCGGGGCTCTGGTTCGATTGGGAGAATTTCTTGCTATTTTTTTCTGTAGTTTCCCTGTTTGAGCAGAGCGGGGTGAGAGTTTTGGGAGAGTTCTACTGTTTTTTTTGGGCTGGGGTTTAGCATCCGGGAGATGGGAGACATTTCTTCTTCTCTTCTCTTCTGTAATTTTCTGGTTCATCATTTGTAGGAGAGGGAATTCGACTGTTGTTGTGAGTGGGATAAGAGAGATGGATTCAGAGAGATTGTTTTCTTTTTTTTTGCTGTGCAAGATTTCTTAAACCGATTTCTTCAGTGCAATTTCTGTTGAGATTAACTGTTCTTCCATTTCTGTATTCTCGCTTTGAGCATTTGAGATAGTTCTCCTATGAGTATTTCTTTTTTCTGGAATAATTCTTGTGGCCAGTTCAGATTTCAGATCTTGAAGGTGGTCTTCCATCTGTGTTCTGCAAGCAATAGGGCAGGGTTGGACGACTTATTCTTTGTTGTGGTTGATGGAGGGAGGTAGGTCTATTCTTCTCTTCACTGTTGATGCTACTGTGATTTTTTTTCTTGAGAGCTGTGAGAGCTTCAGAGTTCAGAATTCAGTGGATTTTAATTCCCATCTCTTCATCTTTAACTCATGGGAAGAGATTTGTTTTACTATTTTCGGTGATTTTAAGTTTAGATTTCTAATTTCCTTTGTCTTCTGTGAGAGCTATAAGCATCAGGAGAGTTCTGTTCTCCCGGAGGAGAGAAGACTTTGTTATTATTCTTTTAATCTGTCAGCATTAGTTCAATTTGGCGAGATGGAGTTTATACTTTTAGTTTTAGATTTCTTCTTCTATACTGTGTCGACATTTTCTTCTTCTTTCATTTCTGTTGGGAATAGTGGGATCAATCCAGTGTGTATGTTTCTTTATTTCCTCTATGTTTGGGAGAGCCTGATTCAGTGTTATTTCTTTGCGTCTGTGTTAAGATTGCCTGGAGGGTGATCCATGGGTAAATTGCTTTGTCCATTTCTTCAGTTCGATTGTTGTGATTAGTTTGGAAGTTTATTTTTCTTCTTACTGTTGGAAGGGGAATTCCAGGGAATTGTTCTTGTTTCTTCGGTGTTTAAAGGTTGCTCAGGAGAGGGAGTTTGTGATTTTCCCGGGAATTGCTCTTTTCTATTTGATGGATTTGGCTACTGTTAAAGGGGCAATCTATTTCCAGTTTTGTTATGTTTAGTTAGATTAATTCGGTGGCAGTTGCTTCTTAAACTTCTTCTACAATTTTTGTCTATTTTTCTGTGTTTAAGTGGTTTGATCCAGGAGGTAGTCTTGAGTTCACGAGGGATTTAGGAGTTCCTTAGTGTTATTAATCTTGCTCTTATTCATGTTCTCAGTAATGACAGTGAGAGTTTGGTTCAACAATTAATTTCTGTTCTGGTTTTCTGTTCGAATCTTAAACTTTGAGAGTAGTGATCGGTGTTTGTGGAGAGTTATGACTGTTCATCCCCTGAGCTATAGGGGTACATGGCTACATTGGTTTGATAATGTCCTTTGAGACTTCTTGCTCTGTCACCTTCTCATTTCCTTAAATTTTAAATCATTTTAGAATTAGAGTTGCATTGTTGTACAATCTTAGTTTAATTTTATTTCAGATTTTTGTCTAATTATTTGATCCCTCGAGCTGTGAGGGTACAGTGATACCAACTTTTGGTTCTCAATTCTACTTGTCCTTTCATTGAGTATAATTTGTCAAGTGTGGGGAATTTGATCGGTGTTGATTACACATTCATTTTAATGCATTGTTGATAGAACAGAGATTTCAAGTCAAAGTAGTTTTAATTCAAGCTTTATTCAGCCTCTCCGTGGAAATGACCTGTTCTCACCATTGTGCTAGTTCCTTTTTGTGATTTAATCTGTGAGACAGTTTAGAGGAGGTGAGCTTGTTGATATGTGCAAGGAACTCTAGACAACGGAATTGCACAATCAACAATGCACGCGTTTCAATGGCGTCAACATAATCGACATCCCTAGAATATGAAACCAGACTGACGGAGTTTTTCATAGGTCTTGAAGCTGATGACGTCAACATAAACGGCGTCATTCGTGGGTCTTGAAGCTGTCGACGTCATCATGGCTGATGTCTCAATGATATGAAACCAGGCTGACGAAGTCATTCGTAGGTCTTGAAGCTGATGATGTTGACACGACTGATGATGAAACCAGGCCGACAAAGTCATTTGTGGGTCTTGAAGCCGACGACGCCAATACAACTGATGTCACTTGAAGATAAAACCAGGCCAGTGGAATAGTCCACAAGTCATGAAGCAGGTGTCAACAACCTTGACACTCGTGTCGAAAGTCTCAAAAAAAATATATGAATGGAAGGGCTAAAAATAGAGATGTCTGTCGGACCTACTCAGATTGCACCGCCGAGTAGGGGTAAAAAGGACAAGAAAAGCCCGGCCACGATGAAAACCCGAAAGGGCGTCGTGGGCAAAATTGGGAATCCCGCCACGTGAAAACCCAAAAGGGCGCGTGGGCAAAAGCAAGAAGGGGCTGACTCCGGTGAAAACCCGAAAGAGCGCTTGGATCAGTAATGCGGTTAAAAAAATGTGTGTCAAAAAAGGAGTTGCAAGAAGAGGGAGTTCTATCTTTGCTCCCCCAAGTGGACCTTCTTTGTTATGTTTTCCCTAAATCTAGAAAGACATTTTCTTGTCAAGCTGTCTTCGTCATTTATGCCTCTCTAGAACCCTAGGTTTAGATACCACTGCCTTTCCAAAACTCCAGATAAAGCTCAGCCTTGACTTTTGCCTTGGCTGACCAGTAGATGTTACCTTTAGAACTCTTGTTGAAGCCAACATATAGGTTTTCCAAGTCACCATTTTGCAATCAACCCAAATAACCTCACACCATTACCAACATCATGGTATGATTGGTGGTCGAGTTAGATTTCACTTATGAATCCTCTTTATAATATATATGTATATAAAAAAAACAAAAAAAGGAGGCTTAAAATAGAGGTGCCTCGCTGGACTTGTCTAGGTTTCCCCTGGACAAGGGTAAAAAGAGCTAGAACCCGGTCATGGCGAAAACTGAAAGGGCGCCATGGGCAAAATTGGGTACCCCGCTACGTGAAAACCCGAAAGGGCACGTAGGCAAAAGCAAGAGGGGGTCGGATTGGGTGAAAACCCGAAGGGGCGCTCATTCGATAATGTGAAAATAAAAAAAATCGATCAAAGACAGTGCCAAAGACAAGCAGGCTTCAAGTCTCTAGAAAGGAAATCTTGACAGAAGTGGTACTCGACAGTCAAAACTCATCTTCATATTAGTGCCAACCGATGCTCCTCTTCATATTCATGCTAGCCGAAGCTCATCTTCGTTGGTCGAAATTTGTCTCTATTCCAATCGGATTTCTATCTCATATGGGACAAAGTGAACTTTGTTATATGCGAAGTGGATTCTAACAAACTTCAAGTCTCTGAAGGGGAAATTCTGATAGAGTTGGTCGACAACCAACGAAGCATGTGTCAACAGATGACGCGTATTAACAGTTTTCAAGTTTCTGGGTGGAGACTGGTGAAGAAATCTATCAATACCCAGACACAGCAAAAGTCAAAAAAAGGAAGACAAGAGCATGTTAATCCAGCTATGAGCAAAGCGGCACTGATGAGGGCTACATGATCTCCAAAGTGGTAGTCTGGTTATCATAGTCAGCAATGATGAGGTGGAAGTAGTCTACTCCCCTATTAAGACCTCAACGCTACTGCATGCTCAGATTGTGCGCATTCAAGGTGACCAGACAGTAAGAGGGTTCAAAAGAAAGGAAGCAGTCGGATCACTTATTGGGTCTAGAAAGAGCCGCCAGATCATATGGCAAGCCAGCATGCCCCATTGGCTCATACAATAGGCCAACACAATCTAATTGACACAGTGGTTGGCCGACTCATGAAGTCCACAAGATCTCAAGCAAGCCGTCAATTCAATGGTCTTCATTACCCGTCGGGTCTATTTATCCACTCGTGAGCCCCTGCTAACTCGCGTGGGACACACCGAATTATGGCTACCACTTTGAACCTGCTGACTCGGGAAGCTTCAGACTGATTCGTCAACTGCACCAGATCAAGCTTACCATTTTGAGCTTCGTCAACTCGTGAGAGCAATGGGATGATTCTTGGGAGCCTCCTGCCAAATCGCGGCCATCACCTCAAGCCTATCAACTTGCGGTACCCTCTGCCAATTCCCTAACCATGTTGAATCACCCGGTGCTGCTAGTTCATGATACCTCCGTCTCCGATCTCTGGTAGAGGTGTCTGAAGGAAAGAAGAAGAGATAAGAAGCCAAGCAAGGATGGGGCAGAAGACAACATAGTTCGAAAAAGATATACGTGCTATGCCCGTGAAGAGCAGACTCGCGGACCTCCGCCGAATCGAGGGCACGATTGCCGAATCGCCGCCCTCCGCCGATTCGCAGCACCCTGCCGAATCGCGCTACCCATGCCGAATCGTGCGAGCTCTGCCAGATCACTGCAATTTAAGCAAAAGGAAATTGAAGGATGAGAAGACCCCGATTGCCCGCCAAGAGTGACATGCCTTCGTCATCCGCAAATAACACCCCTAAATGGAACCAAAAGTAAATGATCACGAACAGACCATTGGACCATTAACGTGGCAACAAGTCCGAAGACCTGCTTGTGTCAGTGTAAACAGTCAAATGGGCTACAGTGCACCCGCGCATGTCGCTTCGCGTGCCCTCTCGCACCACCCACGGGTGGGGGGCATTTGTGGACACCCTTTTTTTTACGGGCCTGTTGCTCTCTTGGCCGGCCCACTCCACCCCACAAAGGAAGAAACAGAAAATGGGCCCACATACATGGCCCATGCGCAAGGTTCTTAAAGCCCATCAACCTAAGCTCACATCTCACCCCATACAAGGGGGTGAGACTAAGCAAACATGACACCTCCCAAAAGGTGTTTCTAAAAAATGGAAAAAGTAAGGGGCTTGCAAAGGGGGGGAAGGGCCTACTTTTGGTGGGTTTCTAGAACCTTTTGGAAGAGAGAAAAGCTCTCTCTTGGGGCTCTTGCGTGGGCATGAAGGGAGAAGAAAAGGGGGTCTTTGAGAAAAAAAGGAGAGGCTTCTTCTCCAAAAGAAGGAGCTTGATGTTGCTGTTCCAAGGGGCTCCCGTGAGCCTTCATCCTGCTACAAGAGAATAAAAGAAGAGAAAAAGAAGAGGAAAAGAAGAATCGAAGAGAGAAGAGAGAGAGAGAGAGCCTCTGTCTTGTCTTGTCAAGGAGTGGGAAAGGAAGAGGGTGAGTGTGGGGGCGATGTGTTTCCTCCTCCTCTTTTCTTTGAATTTTTCTTGTACCATCTTCCCTCCTTTTCTTTGCAAGAGAATATTCTATCTATGTGTCTTCTTCCTACATGATGTAGATGTCCCCTTTCCCTTGCATTTAATGCTTGCCTTTCTTGTACCATGCATGAAGTCTAAAGTTTTTTTATTTAGGGGAATGGATCATGGTCACGGATGGGAGGCCACTCTTTGTAGAGTGAGGTTTCTCTCATCCCAATGACCCACATAAGACCTCCATTAAATTCCATGCCCCAATAAATGAGGTTTGGAAGAGATGGAGCTTCTCCTTCCCCATGTGTCTTGGCATTATCCCATGATTAAAACCCATTAGACTTTGTGTAGCCCCCCTTGGAGGTGTGTTTTCTCATTATTTCTACCTCATTTAAGAGAAGGTTTTCCACTGTTTTAAACCTCCAAATAGGCCTCTCTCACTACTTGGGCCGCCCCCTCCCTTGGAGTCTACATGGGCCCATTGTTTGTCTTCAAGAGAGGGGGTCTTTTCTCACTGTTTGGGCTTCCTAATGAGAGTTCTTTCACTGTTTTCAACTCTCAAGAATGCAGGTTTTCACTGTCAAAACAGCCCCTAAGTGTGCATTTTGCCCTTAGGGATACCCTCCTTTGCTAGCAAATGGGTTGAGCAATTAATGCTCATGCCCAAAGCTTAGCATTCTATGCAAATGACCCCTTAAATCTCCTGTTTTGACCCCTCTAAGGGTTCAGATTTTGCTATTAAAACAACCCCATATGTGTGCTTATTTGCCTTATAAATGTCCTCATGTTGCTAGCAAATGGGTTGGGCAATCAATGCCCATGTCCAAAGCTTAGCATCTTGTGCAAAAGGCCCATTAGATCCCTGTTTTGGCCCTCTTAAAACTCAGGTTTTCATGGTTTTAAAACAGCCCATTAAGGAACTTTGTGCTTAAGGGTATGTCTATTTGCAAGCCAAGGGTGAGCACTCAATGCTCATGCACCCATACTTAGCACCTTAATGGACAGCCCAATAAGCCTGTCTTGGGCCCAAAACCGCCCCTTCACATGGGTGAGACCAACTTCAAGAGTGTTGGCCCTTTGCCCATAAGAGAAAGATTTAAGCCGCTGGTTCTGTGGGTGGCCCTCTAATTCGGCAGCTCTGAACAGGCCCGCCAATTCGGCAGTCAGCCACCCACCCTTGGCCGAACTATGGAAGCTAAGCCATGCTTCATGTGATTCAAGCCAAGGAAATAGACAATAGATCGATGAGAAGCCCATTTAAACTCCGAGTTAGACAATGTGATGTCTATGCCCGGGCATATGGGCCCACACATGTCTCACTTACCGATCGGTATTTGTGTGGTCATGGTGATACCCACCTCCACCAAAGGCTTGCCTTGGGGGTTGGTGCCATGTGCCATTTGGGGTTATGTCGTCATTTGACATACACCCCTTCTTTTGGTACTGCCTCCATTTTGGTGGGTGTGTACCGTGCTCTCCCCCTATCAACCAAGATAAGGGGAGGTGCTACCGAATTTGCGCCGTGAAGGTCGAATGAGCAAGGGTCATTTTCCTTTCTTAAAAGAAACCCCCAAAGTCTAGTGGAGTGGCGCCGAATCGCGAATAGAGCCACGTTGCACCCTTAAAAGAATAAGAGAGTCAATGGAGGAAATGGTTCATCATTAAGGGTGACAAGAGGGCAAATCAAAGAATTTTACGTTACACATGTTTTAAAAGAGCAAGAGATCAAATCAAAGTCTTCATGATAAAAATAATAATAAGAAGAAAATAGGTCAACCCTCATTCTCGCACGCCTCAAATGAAACAAAAGAATAAATGAAAACTACTTTTTTGACATAAAAGAGCAAATGGGCCCTCTCATGTTTTCAAATGACCAAAGTGAAACCCTTTTGATGTAAAAAAAAAGTAAGTGGGTCACCTCACGTTTTCGAAAGACCTAATTAAGGCTCCTTTTCTAAAAAAAAGGGAAGAAGAGCAATAGACCCAAATGAAATTCTCTTTGTAATAAGAAAAACAAAGCAGATCATTGCACATTTTCAAAAGAACAAAAGACTCGAATGAAAACACGTTTTGTAATAAAATAGCTAATGTGTTTTCAAAAGAGCAAGAGACTAACTTAAGACGTTTTTATGATTAATGAAAAGAATAAATGGCAAATAGATAAAAAGACTCAAATCACATCTAAGTAAAAGACTCGGCAACCTCGAATAGGCATCGTGTTTGTTTATCTCTCCGGCTTAATTTTGAGCTACGCTTTGCACTCTTCATCGGATGTCTCCGTATCAAGGCCACAAGGCTTTCTAATTTCTGGCGATTAATCAAGGGTTTTCTCTCTCAGAGTGATGTAATTAATGTCGTTGTGTTTAGGCAACGGCGGGATTCTGGTCCAGGACCCGACATCTCACTTTCGTTTGACGAAGTCAAACGGCGCGCACAATAGACCTAAACCCTCTGACTCTCGGAGGCAAACTATTTGTTGTCACTTCGGTGACTGACACGCCCGCGCTGCGCAAATTGTCGATTCATCTCACGTCACTCTTGCCCATGTAGCATCCGACGGGACTTGGATTCGTAATACGCATGCATCCACGAGAACATGAGACAACATGATAAATAGAACTTAAATTTTAAATTGTAAAAATTTTCCATTTCCACAGTAGTTATCTTATTCACTTGAAAGTCCAAAGTGAAGCTTTCCAGAAATGCCTGAAGCTGCCATTTCAAATTAAAGATCGACAGATTTAGGTTGTCCTGATAGCTAGTCTTAACTTACAGGACTGTAGATCCACAGCCATCCAAAGATCTCTCTTGTCAATTCACTGCAGGATGCCTCCAGGTTGAAATCTCTGCCAAGGGCGCGCATGCATGCTACTCTGTGACAGAACATGCAGCCCCGCGGAGAAATGGACGATATTACGTTAGAACAAGGTTAATTGTTGATATGGAGATTAAGTGGGATCTCCATATTAGTTTTGGGTTAATTCCTCGTACGAGACTCATGTGAGAAAGATAAATATTTAAGAGTGTCATTAATTGTTGGACCAAGCATCCATTTCCCAAGTCATATATAGTACAGGAGACAACAGGAGCAGCAGTGTCCGGGCTAGTCCTCACTCCCTTCAGCAGATAAACATGTGCAGAACGGTACAGCTAGCTAGGTGGAATGCCAAAAGTTAAGAAAATGTCGAAGGTCATGAATAAATGATTTCGATATGAGTCGAAGGAAAGGTGGTTAATAACTCACTCCTTTGACACTACTTGACACACGAATCAACATGCACCATAAGACTCTCCATTTAAAGTGCTCAACCTGTTCTTTTTGACAAGCGATCATGATGTTGCATATGTTTATTGGCTGGAGTCAAATTTGATGTCAAGAGAGTGAGTTAATAAACTGGTTTCCTAGATCAATACATGAGCCACTATATATACTTTAAAATGTAAAGATTGTTCCACATCAATATCTCTCTTAGATCTAAAATTGCATGACAGTTAGTCCCCTTGCGTTTGCTTATATATGTGAACTTAATGTCACTCAGAAACTTATAGTTAATTCCCGTTTAATACTCTCATCATATTCTTCTTCTTATTTTTATAACTTAAAAACTAAATTAATTACCACAACATCTCTTCTCCTTCTGTCCACCTCTCTCTCTCTCTCTCTCCCCTAGCTTTTTAACTTCGGGTTATTAACTATTTATGCTTAAGTTTGAATTATAATATACGTTAACAAAAATTGACTGCAAAGTTTTAGAAAAAAAAATTATTGTTCTTGTCCAAGTGCACTTGCTGTGTGGACAGCCCAAAATCTACTGGGCCTCAATGAAGCTAGGCCAACCCTTTAAGAGACCCATTAACAAGGCCCAAAGGACCTCTCACCCAAGGGGCCAAGATGCCCCATACTGGGGGTGACTCTAAGAGACCAATCACCATCCTTCCCCACCTTAAAAAGGTGGTTGCTGCAGCAGAAAGGGGCTGGCTGCGCACAGGGAGGGTAGAGCAGAAAAACCAAAAAAAAAGAGAGGGAAAAAAAGGGCTGAGGAAGCTTGCACAAGAAGGAAGGTCTTTGGCTACTCCTACTGCGTTTTCTCCCTCCCGTGAAGGCCATTTTACTGCAGAGAGCAAGAGAAGAAAAGAAAAAGAGAAGAGAGTGTCACCTTCCCCCCTCTTATCTTGTCTTGGGGTTTTAAAGAGAAGAGAGGATGAGTGGGCGACGAGAGGGGAGGGAGTTCTTCCTTTCTTGTCTTTAAATTCTTGTACTCATCATTCCCTTTCCCAAGAGATGTCCCATCTATGTACATTCTATTTTTTTTTTATCATGTGAAAGCCCTCTTGCATTTAAGATGTACTTTGTTTAACTCCAAGTACATCCCTCTCTTTAAGGCTTCTTAGTACTTATTGTGCATGAGTAGATGTGCCTTGATGAAGGTTTGTGTTTGTTTTTTATTGGCATGGGAAAGCTACGAGATGAAGGGTCCCTCCTTGTGGAGAGATGGCTCTCTCCTCCCAATCTCTTGCATGAGAGCACACAAATCCCCATACCTCAATAAATGAGGCTTAGGAACCATGGGGCTCCACTCTCTCCCATTTGCCTTTAGCCCCTCTTATGCTTTGTGCCTATTGGGCCTTGCTTGGGATATATTTCTTCTGTTCTCTTTGCCATGAGTGGTTTTCTTACTGTTTAAACAACAACCATCTCTTGTGCATTCAGTTTTTGGAGGACATGCCCTTTGCTAGCTAACAATGGGTTGAGTAATTAATACTCATGCCCAAGGCTTAGCAACAAAGCCCAGCAGCCCGTTAAACCCGTTTCAGCCCATTTTCGGCTCATTTCTGTGTGTCTACCCAGATTTGAACGGTTCTAGTTGTTGTCCATAAGAATGAGGGTCTGTTGCCGATTCGGTTGATCAGGAGGCAGCCCTGCAGATTCGTTCAGTCCGGAGACTGGCCTGCCGATTCGATCTGGCAGGAATATGACCATGGCCAAATCACATGCGCAGAATCGTGCTCAGTTGTTGGTTCATCTAAAAAAGGGAAACAAACTGATGAGAAATCCATTTAACTCCGGGTTAGACAATATGATGCCTATGCCTGGATACATGACTCAAATATCATCCATTGCCGCTCGGATTCTTTTGTGGTCACGGCATTAACCGATTCTCGTTCATCAGGGCGCCTGTGCCATCGGATCGGACATACCTTACCTGTCGTCCATCGTGGTACCACCGTCTTTAGTCGTCGTTGCAGATCTGGGCGTGTGGTACTTTTTCGACACCTTTTGGTGTCGTCTCCATTGTGGTAGACGTGTACCACGCTCTCCCCCCATCGACCAAGATAAGGGGAGATGCTGCCAAATTTTTTCTGCGATCCTCAAGGTTTGATTGACCCAATAACCTTTCAGCAAGGTGCCGATTCAGTCTGATTGCCGATTCGGTTACATCTCACCGATTCAGTTTCGCCTCGCCGATTCGTTATCTGCCTTGCTGCATGCATATGTCTTGTCGAATGGGTTGTGCCTACGCTGCAGACTGGACATACAATGACCAAGCAGTGCCGAATCGTGAACAGACTCATTCTTGCATGTCTCAAATAGAACAAAAGAACACATTGGAACAATTTCACAATATAAGAAACAAGTGAACAAATAGACAAAGAGATCCAATAATTAATGAATAAAAGATCAAACAATGTTGAATAAACATCTTGCTCATTATCACTTCGGCCTAAATTTAAGATGCATTTCGTACTTTCATCGGATGTCTCCGTTTTAGACCACAAGAGTCTACTCTAGCGATTAATCAAGGGTTTTCTCTCTTAGAGAGATGTAATTAACGTCATTGCACTTAGACAACGGCGGAATATTGGTCCAGACCCGATACTCACCTTCGTTTGATGAAGTCAAACGGTGCGCAAAAGAAACCTAAAGCTCTTCGACTCTCGGAGGCAGAACGCTTGTTGTCACTTCGGTGACTGGCACGCCTGCGCTATGCGATCGCCGATTCATCTCTCGTCACCATCGCTCAAGTAGTATTCGACGGGACTTGAATTTGCAATATGCATCCATGAGAACATGAGAAACATGAAAAAAAGAACCTTAAAATTTTAAATTGATTCGTGATGGATCATAAATTTAAAAAATCTATTTCCACATGTTGGATCCCTTTGAATTTTGATGATCACAAAACACTCACATTGTTTGCTAACATGTTTGCAAGTAAAATGCAGAAAATAGGGCATTTCATCAAGCAAGAGGACTCACAAAGAAGTCCCAAAGATTCCTGCCTATAGGAGTCGACCCCAACATTATGAAGGAGTCGACCCCAACATAGCTCAGCTGTTTGGAGTCGACCTCCAATCTTAAAGGGAGTCGACCTCCTTTGAAAAGCCTTTCCTGCTGGACAAGCAGAGTCAACCCCAGATTTATGAAGGAGTCGACCCTGACTGTGCTCAGTTTTTTGGAGTCGACCCCAGCCTATAAAGGGAGTCGACCTCCTTTGAAATAGTATGTCCTGCAGAAGAACCAGAGTCGACCCCAGCCTATAAAGGGAGTCGACCCCGACTGTGTTCAGAGTCGACCCCAGCCTTCTAAGGGAGTCGACCTCAGTTCAAAAGTGGCTCATCTGTTCAAAGGGAGTCGACCTCCAGATTGTGAAAGAGTCGACCCTGGATGAACTGGAGTCGACCCCAGTAAAAGTGGGAGTCGACCTGACATGCAGAACCTTTTGAAAAGTACTTTTTGAACACATTTTGACCAAGACCACTTCCACCTCTCTCAAACAGCTACCTTTGTGAAAGGGCTATAAAAAGGACACCTGGGGGAAACCTAGGCAAGGAAATTCGTGGGGAAAAGAGCCACACTCAAGAGCTTCATCTCCAGCTTCTTCTTCCAAGCATTTTTCACTTCTTGTGCTTCCAACCTGCTACATCTTTGAAGAAGGGGATTTTTGGAGGAGATCTCTTCGACTCAAGAGCTTCATCGACATCTGGAGATCTTCATAAGCTTTTCATCTACTATTCTTTGATCTATCATTCTTTATATTGTGATTCTTGCTTTGTGCTTTTGCCTTCTTGTTGAAGGTTGGTTTGGGTTCACATACCCACCTTGTGTGTTGGTGAGCTGGGCACCGCATCAACCAGCAGTTTGTTGGTGAGCTAAGCACCGTATTAACTAGCGGTTTGTTGGTGAGCTAGGCACCATATTAACTAGCGGCTGTTGGTAAGCTGGGCACTGCATAAACCAGCGGGTGTAGTTCAACTCTTTGAGAGGGTAAATCTCACCGTGTTGGTGAGGACTGGACGTAGGTAGACCAAAGGGGGTCTTACCGAACCAGGATAAATCCGTGCCTCTTTGTGTGCTTGTTTCTTCTTCTCTCTCTATTCTCTCTGCTTTGCATCCGTTCTTATTTATGCATTAGTTTCCGTTGATCATTCAAGACAAATTTTTAAAGCCCTATTCACCCCCCTCTAGGGTTAGTCATAGTCTAGATCCTTTCACCACAGTTGTACGTGAGTAATAACATGACAGTTCAATAAGAAGAGCAATAGATGGTGGCCAGAAGTTGCAGCGATGACCAACGACAATGACTGAACTCAAAAATACAAATCTTAAGCTCAGAAATACAAACTTTAGATTTATAAATACAAGCTTTAGACTTTAAAATATTGTTCTTAGAGTTTAAAAATATTAATAAATTTCTAATAATAACTTGAGTTTCAAAATAATAATTTTGGTCTCCAAAATAATAATTTAACTTTTGAAATGGTGACTTTAGAGCTCGTTGCTAATCGTCGCCCATTGACAGCCATTGTCTGCTGCTATCTGCCAACCCCACTTGGGCTTTAGCTTAGGTTAACTGTGTAGACAATATCATCTTAATGGCAACGAAATATTGATTTCTTAAACCAAATTTAGAGTTAAATCAACAAAGGAACCAAATTTGGAGTTAAATCAACAAAGGTGAATTTAAATAACAAAGAGCACGTACATGAGATGAGAAATATTGATAATCACACAAAAAGATAGACTATTTAAAGTCGTTTGGAGACAATCTCAATGAGAGATTGTCCCTATATATATAATACTTCCTGAAATCTCCTTGGACTACCACCAAACTACTAACAAATGCTACAATCCCATTCATTAAGGACATCTTTCACTTATACTAGACATAATGGTGCTAGTTCGCCACAATTTTGTTAGACATGAAGGTGCTAGCTCGCCTCAAATGTGAAGATCAAAGGACAAAATTTATCTCCCTACAAAGAAATGATTAACGAACTCAAATTAGAAATCTCACATTAAAAATATAAAAAATACAGGAAAAAAAATAGAGATCTTAAGCAATCTGATAAGGCACATATGGAAGAAGCTTCCTTCAGATCCCGCAAACAGAACTTGAGAAGCCTTCATGTTCTTGAAGAGATCCCCTTTCCAATAGACTCTGCAGTGGCAATATGAATTCTTCTCCTTTTTGTAGTTGATGGCATAAACCCTACATTTAAACTCTAAACCATAGGACGCCTCCAAAATAAATTATATCCTCACCCAAACATGAGTGCAACCCAAAAATAACATATGATCTGTTTAGAAACAGAATCCCGATCCGTAATACATAGTGTCCAGTGTGGTGTCTAATTATCTTAAATACTAGTAGCTGTCTTCTGTATTTCTAAAAAAAAAAAACCCTCAAAAACAACAACATAGAACTAACAAACATTAATCAAATGAATTAGTTTTGTAATTATCAAAATCAAAGTTAGAGAACCTAAACAAAAGGAATTACTCCTCCAATCTGCTAGTAATTAAGTTACAAAGGAGTTTGCACCTTGCTGTGTCTGAAAATGCTTCAAGGTATATCAATCTTACAGAAATATTGCTTCTTAATTTGACTCACTTGTCGGCGACGAGTAGATAAAATTTGCGTGATAAGTGTTAGCTCCAACATGTAATTTTGTTTTGGTCATTTTGACAGTGGGAATGTGATTGGCTTTAAGTTCTACTGACAATAATCGATGTACGTGGAAAAGTTACAGGACACGCTGTGATCATTTTTGGGAGCTATATAGCATAAGGAATATTTTGTCCCAAAGTTCGTCTCCACTTCAATTAATGTTCTCTGCTCAGAGACTGCTTAATTTTAATTCTGAAGATCTAATTAGGGAGGGAATATTATTATCCGGTTTTAACCATGCAGGGTGCATAAGTAAATGCACCCTCCCTGGATATGCAGGGATATTATTCAGTTTTGCATTTACATAAGTAAATGCAAAATTAGAATGGTTCTTTTACATAATTTTCGTCTTAATAGCAGTATTCTCGCAAAAATCACATTGATAAATCGTTATAGAGTCACTATTTTGGTCCCAATTGCTGCTCCCTCCAAGCTTCCTCGATCCCCTTCATATAATATTCTTTTCGCTTTATGTGAAGTACTCAAGGGCAGACAGTATCGCCAGAGAGCCTTACGTGCATCTTATGGAGGACCTCTCAAAACAAGGTGCACAGGCTGAGATTATTCCGATATTAATCTATTACATTTCTTTTTAAAAAACTTTTTTATTAACCTTTTTATATATATGAAGAGCTAATAACTAAGTCAGTACTCCTTAAATATCGAGGAATGTTGTTTTGTTTCACAGACCCATGGAAGTATCCATGTCACCTTTAGGTTTAGGTGACATATATGGGTCGCCACCTTTAGGTTTAGAGTTTGGATCTGAACCTAGCTAATTAACAGACTAGGACTAGGCATCGGTTGGTAATATTTTAAGGATTTTATTTTTTTGAAATCTCAAATCTTTTTTTTTTTAAATTACATCAATTTTAAAACCAAAAACTAAACAAACATCATTATAATTTTCTTTTTATCTCTCTCCTCTCTCATAAAATCACTTTTACATAATCTAAAATTATATTACATGTTTGATAATTAGATGGGAAAAAAATAAAATTTTAATTATTAAATGATTAAAATCTACACTTAAAAAGTTCCCAAAAAGATACGAACCTTCAGATGGAGTTACATGAGATGATTGGATCTGATCACTGTCGACGACAAACATTTGAGGGGAGTACTACTGTGTGGAAATGGATTTTTCGATCCATCATAATATTTAAAATTAAATATTCTTTTATCATGTTCTCATGTGCGTACCCGCGTATTACAAATCCAAGTCCCATTTAGTGCTGAGCAAGTCACTATAATGAAGATGAATCGATAATCGCGGAGCGCAGGCGTGCCAGTCGCCGAAACGACAACATATTCTACCTCCGAGAGTCGAAGGACTTTAAGTCTATTTGCGCGCCATTTGACTTCGTCAAACGAAATGGAGATCGGGTCGGACCAAGATCCCGCCGTTGCTTGAGCGCAACGACATTAATTACATCCCTCTGAGAGGGAAAACTCTTGATTAATCGTCAGAATAAAGAGTCTTGTGGCCTAAGCAGAAACATCTGATAAAGATGCAAAGATGTAAATTAATTACGCCTAATGTGAGATGATAACATTCGACGCATTTGTTTTTGTGTTATTTCAGATTTATTAAAAGAGGTTGAATTGGTTCCAACATTATTTGATTTGATTTGTTTTCTTTTGGGTCTTTGCATTTTTTTGTGCTTGATCTTTTATTGGGGTTGTCTTTATTGATCCATTGATTTATTCAACTCTTGATTATTGAATTTGATGTGAACATTTATTTGATTTCATCTTTCTCTTTATTTGAATTTATTTTCTTGATTTATTTAATTTTGAAAATCATTTGGACTTTTATTTCAAATTAGAAATGTTACCTAGAATTATTTTGTCTGATTTCTTCTATTAGGATTGTTTTATTTGATTTCCTTGGCTTGGGTTTATTTTGGATTATCTTTTGTCCATTATTTATTGGTCTTTTAATTTTTAGATCGGCTTGATTTGATGTAAGATTTTTTCTGATTTCAATTTCTTTTTAGTTAGACTCTTTATCATCTGGTTTCTGGTTATAGATTTAACTAGTTGGACACCGTGCGATGCACGGCGTTTGATTGTAAAATATATTAATAAATATATATTTTTAAAAAAAATTATATAATTTTGTTAGTTAAACTAATTTTAATTAAAAATTTTGAACATGAATAAAATAATTACACAATAGATTTACATATTTGTTGGTTAAACTATTTAATTAAAATATTTGAACATGAATAAAACAATTACACATGCCTTTTTCTCTTGACATTGTTTTGCTTATAAAGAAAAGTCATGAGGACATAACCCTAAATATCATGAGTGGCTATTCCGTAGTTCTCAATTTATCTCACGGGTATGGTTTGCTGTGCACATCAATTGATAGATGAGATGTTAGCTTGGTAAATGTTGTTTGTTTGGACGCTTTGGGAGTTATATTATTTGTTTCTTATGGATGATTTTTTAGATGATGATTCTGTTCTTACTCAAAAATATATAAAAATACATAAATATATAAACAAAGCATTTTATCTACCTAAAATTTCGGAATATGCAAAAACACAGTCAGACATGTATGACTCTATAATAATTTCTAAAATAAAGTAAAATTGTTGTGTTTTTATATTTCAAAAAAAATATAAATATAAGAACTAACATTACACAATGTCATATATTTTATAAAAAATTAAAAGTAAGAGAATAAAAGATAATTCTTCAAGTACAGCAGTACTGTAGCGCTACAGTGTGTAGCGCTACAGTAACTGATATTATAAAAATTCTAACTTTATGTATTTTTTAAAAAAAATACTATAAATCAAAACAACTAACATACCCGAATCAGATTAAAAAAAAAAATGAAACGAACAAAGAAAAAATAGAAAATTTTTTAATGAACAGTAGTTACTGTAACGCTACAGTAACTGCTGTAGCGCTAGTGTGCATGTGCGTGTGCGTGTGTGTGGGGAGAGGGGGACGGCACCCTGTTTCTGGCCTCCGTCGTGGACCTCTTGTTCTTGACAGGAGAGAGTCTTGAGCATGAAACAGTAGCTAGCAAGGATCTGATTCACGTCTACGGGATGAAATTAAGAGAGGAGTATTAATCCAGCTGCAAGCAATTCTCACAGGAGGTGAATCTGTTGGTTAATCTCGGTTGTCCGAGTCTTCAGGTGGTCTAAGTATGTAGGAGTCGTGGTCTAGCTCTTTAGGAGTCTTTTTAGGGACCACTTACTTGTTCAGTTTGTTTCCTCAAAGGCGCCATGCAAGTTTCGCACGTCGCATGTGCCCACGTTTTTAGGTGCTTAGTTGTTGCATGTTCTCAGTTTGTATTGGCTTTTTAACAGCCCTGTTCATCTTAGTTAAAAATGCTTTTGCAAGTTTTTCCACCGAACTGTGTCTGTGCATATTTTCCCTGGTGTGTGTTCTCTGCGTTCTAGAGAGAGAAGCGGGCCTTCTAGTGAGAGAAGTGGACCTGCGGTTCTAGAGAGAGAAGCAAGCTAGAGAGAGAAGCGGGCCTACATCTGGTATCAGAGCGCCAGGTTCTGCAGCATGCCGAAGGTTGGTCCCAAGACACCGGCAGGGAGTCCCTCGACCCCTTCAGCGGCAAGCGGCTCGGGGTGAACTCGCGCTACCGAGGATGACGAAGGAACCGGTCGGGCTCACAGCTGGGCCGACTCCTACCCCACCTAACTCGATCAAACTATGGTGATTGGGTCCTCCTGATGAGGGTCATTCTGCAAGCGAGAGGCCTATGGCGGGCGGTCGACGTCGGCGAAGATCTTGAAGACGACGTCGGCTTTCGCAACGACCGCATGGCGCTGGAGGCCATCCTCCGTGCTGTTGCCGCCGGAGATGCTGGCAACTCTGGCGGTGAAAGCCACAGCTAAGGAAGCATGGGACACCATCGCGACGCTGCGCATCGGGTCGGAGCGCGTCCGCGACGCGAAGGCTAGACGCTCAGGTCCGAGTTCGAGGAACTCAAGCACAAACCCGGTGTGAGTCCATTGACGAGCTCTCTCTGCGCTTGACCGGCGTTGTGAGTAAGCTCTCCATACTGGGAGACAAGATCAGTGAGAAGCACACGTCATGCAGAAGTTTCTTCGCGTCGTCCCCAAGCGTTTCTCGCAGATGGTCATGTCGTTGATAGCCTCCTCGACCTGAACACTCTCACACTAGAGGACTTGACTGGCTGGTTCAAGGCGGTCGAGGAGCGGCTCGAGGGGAGGACCGCCGAAGGCAACGGCGGCGGAAAGCTCCTGCTGACGGAGGAGGAGTGGCTCGCACGCATGCGGCAACGCGAGCAGAGCGGCCCCTCCAGCAGCCGCTCCACCAAACGCCGCGGCAAGTCCAAAGCCGCACGCGGCAAGGACGGTGCGCGCGACGGGAGTGGCACTTCGACAAACTCTGACCGCGACGTCAAGAAGGACAAATGCCGCTACTGTGGAAAAGTGGGGCATTGGGAGCGTGATTGCCGTAAGAAGAAGAGGGAGGAGGCGGCGAACCTCACCCAAGTCGAGGAGGACGAGGAGCCTGCTCTGCTCGTGGCCGCGGTGACGTCTCTGTCGCCGGGCGCCGAGCAGGAGCGAGGGGCGCTGATGCAGGCCGGCGATCTCATCCACCTCAACGAAGAAAGTGCCGAGGTCCACCTCGGAAACGACGGCGAGCTGAAGGATGCCATGTGGTACCTCGACACTGGTGCGTCGAACCACATGACCGGGCGCGGCGAGGTGTTCTCCGAGCTAGACACCGGCATCCGCGGCACGGTCAAGTTCGGGGACGGCTCCGTCGTGGAGATTCATGGCCGCGGCACCATCCTCTTCACCACCCATGACGGAAGACATCGGATCCTCTCGAACGTCTACCACATTCCCAAGTTGCGGAGCAACGTCATCTCGCTCGGGCAGCTGGATGAGTCGGGATGTGAGGTGCTCATCCGCGGCGGCGTCATGCAACTACGCGACCGCCAGCGGCGACTTCTGGCCAAGGTGGCGCGGACGCGGAACCGTCTCTACACGGTGTCGCTGAACGTCACACAACCGATCTGCATGACGGCGACGATCGGCCACGACGAAGCCTGGCGGTGGCACGCCCGTTTCGGCCACCTGAACTTCTGACGCTTGCAAAGGATGGCAAGGACCGGCATGGTACGTGGTCTTCCTCGCATGAGCATCTGATCAGGTCTGCGACGGCTGCCTCGTCGGGAAGCAGAGGCATGCACCATTCCCGCAAGCCGCCAAGTACCGAGCCAAGGATCGCATCGACCTTGTGCATGGGGACTTGTGCGGGCCCATCACGCCGGCCACTCACGGAGGGAAGAGGTACTTCCTCCTGCTCGTCGACGACATGAGCCGCTACATGTGGGCGGTGTTGCTCCGTACCAAGGATGAAGCGGCAGCGGCAATCAAGAAGTTTCAAGTTGGTGTAGAAGTGGAGACGGGGAGAAAACTGCGCGCTCTCCGTACCGATCGGGGCGGCGAGTTTACTTCCGCGGAGTTCGGTGAGTATTGTGCTAATCTGGGGTGCAGCGACAACTCACGGCGCCAAACTCACCACAGCAGAACGGCGTCGTCGAGCAGCGAAATCAGACGATCATGTCCATGGCGCGATGTCTCCTCAATCGAAGAAGATGCCGGCTTTTTGGGGGGAGGCGGTAAGCACTGCAGTGTCATCTTGAACCGTTTCCGACCCAAAGTTTGTCCGGCATGACGCCATACGAGGCGTGGCATGGGAAGAAGCCAGCTGTGCATTGAGGACTTTCGGCTGCGTCGCACACGCTAAGGTAACACGCCCAGGTTTGAAGAAACTGATGATCGCAGCGTTCCCGCAGTCTTCATCGGCTACGACGTCGAGTCCAAGGCTTACCGGGTTTATGACCCGGCGAGCAACTGCGTCGGTGTGACGCGTGATGTCGTGTTCGACGAAGCGGCGTGCTGGGACTGGGGCGGAGCCGACGTGTCTCCATCCTCGTTCACGGTGGAACACACTTCGCCAGGGGGAGTGGCACCACTGCCTGCACCCCAGTCGGTGATCACACCATGCGCGCGCCACCAGGGGCGGCCACGCCAGCGCGCGCCTCACCAGGCGCGGCCACGCGCGCCTCGCCAGGCGCGGCCACCGCGCCTCGCCAGGGGGGGACCCCACGCGCGCCTCGCCAGGCGCGGCCACGTGCGCCTCGCCAAAGGGGGGACCCGCACGCGCCACGCCAGCCTCGCCAACGTCGGGCGCCTCGCCAGCAGCCAGCCAGGGGCGGCCTCGACGGCGCGTGCCCCGCCTGGGGCTGCCAGCCGCGCGCAAGACGGGCGAACCATGAGCGCCCCGTCAGGGGAGGTCACGCCCACTCCCACACGTGCTCCACCTCAGCCAGACACCGTCGAGTTCGTGTCTCCACCGACGGATGCGACACCGTGGCCATGATAGGCGACGAGAGGGACCACGGCGATACCGCGCCATCGACGACGTGATGGCCACGACCGGGGAACGCGTGCTCGATCCAGAGGAACTCCTGCTCGCGACGACGACGAACCAGTGACGTTCCAGGAGGCTGAACCACATGCATGTGGCGGAAGGCGATGCTCGATGAGTTGAGCTCGATTGCCGACAACCACACTTGGTCTCTGACCGAGCTACCTGCAGGGAAGAAACCCATCGGCCTGAAGTGGGTCTTCAAGCTGAAGAAAAACAGCGCCGGTGAGGTGATTAAGCACAAAGCCAGGCTCGTAGCGAAGGGGTACGTCCAGCGCGCGGGGATCGACTTCGATGAAGTTTTTGCTCCCGTGGCCCGGCTGGACTCCGTCAAGATGATGCTGGCTGTTGCGGCACACGCCGGCTGGGATGTGCACCACCTCGACGTCAAATCGGCGTTCTTGAACGGCAACTTGGACGAAGAGAGGTATATGTGACGCAGCCGCCCGGCTTTGTGCGCGACGGGCACGAACACAAAGTGCTCGCTTGCACAAGGCACTGTACGGGCTTCGCCAAGCTCCTCGTGCGTGGTACTCCTCGACGACACTTTGTTATCGCTTGGGTTTCAAAAGAGCAAGTCGGAGCATGCGGTGTATACTCGGGGTAGCGGCAGCGAGCGTTTACTACTCGGCGTGTACGTGGACGATCTCATCGTTACCGGCGCACACACTCGGGCCATTGATCGTTTCAAGGACGAGATGAAGGCTCAATTTCAGATGAGCGATCTCGGCAGATTGAACTACTACCTCGCATAGAAGTTCAACAGGGCGCCAGCGAGATCATCCTGCGCCAAAGTGCTTATGCAGCCAGGTGTTGGAGAAGGCCGGAATGACCGGATGTAATCTGGTTCATGTGCCGATGGAGCCACGTCTGAAACTGAGCAAGGTGAGCTCGAATCCACCGGTGGAACGACTCTGTACCGGAGCATCGTTGGGAGTCTCCGCTACTTGGTGCACACGCGACCGACATCACGTTGCGCGGGCGGCTATGTCAGCCGATTCATGGAGTCGCCAACCACCGAGCACTGGAGCGCCGTCAAGCACATACTCAGGTATATTGCCGGCACGTTGAACCATGGGTGTCGCTATGGCAGGAACATCGCAGAGGCAAGCTCGTCGGGTACAGTGACGCCGACATGGCCGGCGACATCGACGACAGGAAGAGCACCACCGGTGTGGTGTTCCTTCTCGGGGGAAGCCCGGTTAGATGGCAGTCACAGAAGCAAAAGGTGGTTGCATTATCGTTGTGAAGCGGAGTACATCGCTGCGACCACAGCGGCATGTCAAGGCGTTTGGCTCGCGCAACTACTTGGAGAAATGCTCGGCAAGGAGGTCGGCAGCACCACTCTGCTCGTGGACAACAAATCTGCTATCCAGTTGTGCAAAAATCCGGTATTTCATGACCGGAGTAAGCACATTGAGACGCGCTACCACTTCATCAGGCAGTGCGTTGAAGGCGGCAAGGTCGCCATCGACTACATCCACACCGACGAACAGCTGGCGGACATATTGACAAAAGCACTCGGGCGGGTCAAGTTCCAAGGCCTGCGCACGAAGCTCGGCGTCGTCGGCACCTGAGACAACCAGATTAGGGGGAGTTTGTTGGTTAATCTCGGTTGTCCGAGTCTCAGGTGGTCTAAGGATGTAGGAGTCGTGGTCCAGCTCTTTAGGAGTCTTTTAGGGACCACTTACTTGTTCAGTTATGTTTCCTCCAAAGGCGCCATGCAAGTTTCGCACGTCGCATGTGCCACGTTTTTAGGTGCTTTAGTTGTGCATGCTCTCAGTTTGTATTGGCTTTTTAACAGCCCTGTTCATCTTAGTTAAAAATGCTTTTGCAAGTTTTTCCACCGAACTGTGTCTGTGCATATTTTCCCTGGTGTGTGTTCTCTGCGGTTCTAGAGAGAGAAGCGGCCTTCTAGTGAGAGAAGTGGACCTGCGGTTCTAGAGAGAGAAGCAAGCTAGAGAGAGAAGCGGGCCTACATCTGGTATCAGAGCGCCAGGTTCTGCAGCATGCCGAAGGTTGGTCCCAAGACACCGGCAGGGAGTCCCTCGACCCCTTCAGCGGCAAGCGGCTCGGGACGTGAACTCGCGCTACCGAGGATGACGAAGGAACCGGTCGGGCTCACAGCTGGGCCGACCTCCTACCCCACCCTAACTCGATCAAACTATGGTGATTGGGTCCTCCTGATGAGGGTCATTCTGCAAGCGAGAGGCCTATGGCGGGCGGTCGACGTCGGCGAAGATCTTGAAGACGACGTCGGCTTTCGCAACGACCGCATGGCGCTGGAGGCCATCCTCCGTGCTGTGCCGCCGGAGATGCTGGCAACTCTGGCGGTGAAAGCCACAGCTAAGGAAGCATGGGACACCATCGCGACGCTGCGCATCGGGTCGGAGCGCGTCCGCGACGCGAAGGCCTAGACGCTCAGGTCCGAGTTCGAGGAACTCAAGCACAAACCCGGTGAGTCCATTGACGAGCTCTCTCTGCGCTTGACCGGCGTTGTGAGTAAGCTCTCCATACTGGGAGACAAGATCAGTGAGAAGCACGTCATGCAGAAGTTTCTTCGCGTCGTCCCCAAGCGTTTCTCGCAGATGGTCATGTCCGTTGATAGCCTCCTCGACCTGAACACTCTCACACTAGAGGACTTGACTGGCTGGTTCAAGGCGGTCGAGGAGCGGCTCGAGGTGGAGGCACCGGACGAAGGCAACGGCGGCGGAAAGCTCCTGCTGACGGAGGAGGAGTGGCTCGCACGCATGCGGCAACGCGAGCAGAGCGGCCCCTCCAGCAGCCGCTCCACCAAACGCCGCGGCAAGTCCAAAGCCGCACGCGGCAACGACGGTGCGCGCGACGGGAGTGGCACTTCGACAAACTCTGGCCGCGACGTCAAGAAGGACAAATGCCGCTACTGTGGAAAAGTGGGGCATTGGGAGCGTGATTGCCGTAAGAAGAAGAGGGAGGAGGCGGCGAACCTCACCCAAGTCGAGGAGGACGAGGAGCCTGCTCTGCTCGTGGCCGCGGTGACGTCTCTGTCGCCGGGCGCCGAGCAGGAGCGAGGGGCGCTGATGCAGGCCGGCGATCTCATCCACCTTAACGAAGAAAGTGCCGAGGTCCACTCGGAAACGACGGCGAGCTGAAGGATGCCATGTGGTACCTCGACACTGGTGCGTCGAACCACATGACCGGGTGCGGCGAGGTGTTCTCCGAGCTAGACACCGGCATCCGCGGCACGGTCAAGTTCGGGGACGGCTCCGTCGTGGAGATTCATGGCCGCGGCACCATCCTCTTCACCACCCATGACGGAAGACATCGGATCCTCTCGAACGTCTACCACATTCCCAAGTTGCGGAGCAACGTCATCTCGCTCGGGCAGTTGGATGAGTCGGGATGTGAGATGCTCATCCGCGGCGGCGTCATGCAACTACGCGACCGCCAGCGGCGACTTCTGGCCAAGGTGGCGCGGACGCGGAACCGTCTCTACACGGTGTCGCTGAACGTCACACAACCGATCTGCATGACGGCGACGATCGGCCACGACGAAGCCTGGCGGTGGCACGCCCGTTTCGGCCACCTGAACTTCGACGCTCTGCACAGGATGGCAAGGACCGGCATGGTACGTGGTCTTCCTCGCATTGAGCATCCTGATCAGGTCTGCGACGGCTGCCTCGTCGGGAAGCAGAGGCGTGCACCATTCCCGCAAGCCGCCAAGTACCGAGCCAAGGATCGCATCGACCTTGTGCATGGGGACTTGTGCGGGCCCATCACGCCGGCCACTCACGGCGGGAAGAGGTACTTCCTCCTGCTCGTCGACGACATGAGCCGCTACATGTGGGCGGTGTTGCTCCGTACCAAGGATGAAGCGGCAGCGGCAATCAAGAAGTTTCAAGCTGGTGTAGAAGTGGAGACGGGGAGAAAACTGCGCGCTCTCCGTACCGATCGGGGCGGCGAGTTTACTTCCGCGGAGTTCGGTGAGTATTGTGCTAATCTTGGGGTGCAGCGACAACTCACGGCGCCAAACTCACCACAGCAGAACGGCGTCGTCGAGCAGCGAAATCAGACGATCATGTCCATGGCGCGATGTCTCCTCAAATCGAAGAAGATGCCCGGCTCATTTTGGGGGGAGGCGGTAAGCACTGCAGTGTTCATCTTGAACCGTTCTCCGACCCAAAGTTTGTCCGGCATGACGCCATACGAGGCGTGGCATGGGAAGAAGCCAGCTGTGCATTTCTTGAGGACTTTCGGCTGCGTCGCACACGCTAAGGTAACACGCCCAGGTTTGAAGAAACTTGATGATCGCAGCGTTCCCGCAGTCTTCATCGGCTACGACGTCGAGTCCAAGGCTTACCGGGTTTATGACCCGGCGAGCAACTGCGTCGGTGTGACGCGTGATGTCGTGTTCGACGAAGCGGCGTGCTGGGACTGGGGCGGAGCCGACGTGTCTCCATCCTCGTTCACGGTGGAACACACTTCGCCAGGGGGAGTGGCACCACTGCCTGCACCCCAGTCGGTGATCACACCCATGCGCGCGCCACCAGGGGCGGCCACGCCAGCGCGCGCCTCACCAGGCGCGGCCACGCGCGCCTCGCCAGGCGCGGCCACCCGCGCCTCGCCAGGGGGGGACCCCACGCGCGCCTCGCCAGGCGCGGCCACGTGCGCCTCGCCAAAGGGGGGACCCGCACGCGCACGCCAGCCTCGCCCACGTCGGGCGCCTCGCCAGCCAGCCAGGGGCGGCCTCGACGGCGCGTGCCCCGCCTGGGGCCCAGCCGCGCGCACGACGGGCGAACCATGAGCGCCCCGTCAGGGGAGGTCACGCCCACTCCCACACGTGCTCCACCTCAGCCAGACACCGTCGAGTTCGTGTCTCCACCGACGGATGCGACACCCGTGGCCATGATAGGCGACGAGGAGGGACCACGGCGATACCGCGCCATCGACGACGTGATGGCCACGACCGGGGAACGCGTGCTCGATCCAGAGGAACTCCTGCTCGCGACCGACGACGAACCAGTGACGTTCAGGAGGCTGAACCACATGCATGTTGGCGGAAGGCGATGCTCGATGAGTTGAGCTCGATTGCCGACAACCACACTTGTCTCTGACCGAGCTACCTGCAGGGAAGAAACCCATCGGCCTGAAGTGGGTCTTCAAGCTGAAGAAAAACAGCGCCGGTGAGGTGATTAAGCACAAAGCCAGGCTCGTAGCGAAGGGGTACGTCCAGCGCGGGGATCGACTTCGATGAAGTTTTTGCTCCCGTGGCCCGGCTGGACTCCGTCAAGATGATGCTGGCTGTTGCGGCACACGCCGGCTGGGATGTGCCCACCTCGACGTCAAATCGGCGTTCTTGAACGGCAACTTGGACGAAGAGGTATATGTGACGCAGCCGCCCGGCTTTGTGCGCGACGGGCACGAACACAAAGTGCTTCGCTTGCACAAGGCACTGTACGGGCTTCGCCAAGCTCCTCGTGCGTGGTACTCCTCGACGACACTTTGTTATCGCTTGGGTTTCAAAAGAGCAAGTCGGAGCATGCGGTGTATACTCGGGGTAGCGGCAGCGAGCGTCTACTACTCGGCGTGTACGTGGACGATCTCATCGTTACCGGCGCACACACTCGGGCCATTGATCGTTTCAAGGACGAGATGAAGGCTCAATTTCAGATGAGCGATCTCGGCAGATTGAACTACTACCTCGGCATAGAAGTTCAACAGGGCGCCAGCGAGATCATCCTGCGCCAAAGTGCTTATGCAGCCAAGGTGTTGGAGAAGGCCGGAATGACCGGATGTAATCTGGTTCATGTGCCGATGGAGCCACGTCTGAAACTGAGCAAGGTGAGCTCGAATCCACCGGTGGACACGACTCTGTACCGGAGCATCGTTGGGAGTCTCCGCTACTTGGTGCACACGCGACGGACATCACGTTCGCGGTCGGCTATGTCAGCCGATTCATGGAGTCGCCAACCACCGAGCACTGGAGCGCCGTCAAGCACATACTCAGGTATATTGCGGCACGTTGAACCATGGGTGTCGCTATGGCAGGAACATCGCAGAGGCCAAGCTCGTCGGGTACAGTGACGCCGACATGGCCGGCGACATCGACGACAGGAAGAGCACCACCGGTGTGGTGTTCCTTCTCGGGGGAAGCCCGGTTAGCTGGCAGTCACAGAAGCAAAAGGTGGTTGCATTATCGTCTTGTGAAGCGGAGTACATCGCTGCGACCACAGCGGCATGTCAAGGCGTTTGGCTCGCGCAACTACTTGGAGAAATGCTCGGCAAGGAGGTCGGCAGCACCACTCTGCTCGTGGACAACAAATCTGCTATCCAGTTGTGCAAAAATCCGGTATTTCATGACCGGAGTAAGCACATTGAGACGCGCTACCACTTCATCAGGCAGTGCGTTGAAGGCGGCAAGGTCGCCATCGACTACATCCACACCGACGAACAGCTGGCGGACATATTGACAAAAGCACTCGGGCGGGTCAAGTTCCAAGGCCTACGCACGAAGCTTGGCGTCGTCGGCACCTGAGACAACCAGATTAAGGGGGAGTTTGTTGGTTAATCTCGGTTGTCCGAGTCTTCAGGTGGTCTAAGGATGTAGGAGTCGTGGTCCAGCTCTTTAGGAGTCTTTTTAGGGACCACTTACTTGTTCAGTATGTTTCCTCCAAAGGCGCCATGCAAGTTTCGCACGTCGCATGTGCCACGTTTTTAGGTGCTTTAGTTGTGCATGCTCTCAGTTTGTATTGGTTTTTAACAGCCCTGTTCATCTTAGTTAAAAATGCTTTTGCAAGTTTTTCCACCGAACTGTGTATGTGCGTATTTTCCCTGGTGTGTGTTCTCTGCGGTTCTAGAGAGAGAAGCGGGCCTTCTAGTGAGAGAAGTGGACCTGCGGTTCTAGAGAGAGAAGCAGGCTAGAGAGAGAAGCGGGCCTACAGAATCTAACATGCATGCATGGGAGATGGCGACGTGGGCTTCGACGGGCGGCATGACCTCCACTGGCCCCGCCCCGCCTTCGCGGGGAAGAGGGTGCAACCTGGCCAGCCTGCTGCTCCCCTCCCCTTCGTCGTCCTCCGACGGAGACGAGGAGTATTGCTTGCTGTAGAAGCTGCCGTCCTCAACGTCGTAGAAGTTGCCGGTGCGCACCTCCTGCGCGAGGGAGCAGGACCAGCAGAAGAGCCACTGCATGCAGTCGGTCAGGTTGGGGTAGCCCCAGCAAAACTTGTTCGACGGGAGCTTAAACTTTTTCCGCATCTGGATCGTCCTCCAGAAGCCGTCGTAGAGCAGCCCAAGGAAGGAGAGGAGGATGCCCACGATTCCCACGAACTCCCGGACGCCGCTGTCGTCGATGCTGAGCCCGGCGACGTTGAAGATCCAGAAGGGGGCCACGATGAAGAGGATGAAGGTGAAGATGTGAACGTACATGTTGCCGAAGCCGAGCCTCTCCATGTTCCACCCGCGCAGAAGGTGCAGAAGAAGGAGAGGTAAGCGACGGTCATGTCATCCCAGCAGTGGAAGAGGCCGCCCACCCACTGCGGCCTGGAGACCACAACCCGCTGGGGAAGCCCCTTCGCCGTCCGCCGCTTCTTCCTCCTCCAGCGCGCTATCTCGGCGCTGGGACTCTTCTTCGGAGTCGGGATCCACCTTCCCACCAGCGGTCCGTAGAGGGTGGTACACTCCGGTGATGATCGGCGCTGCGATGCCCACCACCATGCAGAGGTTCACGGAGAGTTCCGGACGGTCGCTCCTCTTGTAGCCCCAGTAGAGCCCGCAGATGGCGTACTGTATGAAGCAGGTAAGGTGGAGGAGGGCCACCATGAAGCCGATGTGGTAGCGCTCGTGGGGGCGGGCGGCCCCCTTGTCCTGCGCAACATCGCTGCTGCCTGGTGATGGTGGGATGGTAGGTCCTTTTGAAGCGGAACCTGTAGCAGAGAAGAGGTGGTTAAACTTTGGCGGACTCAGGTGGCGAGGCGTCCATAACTCGACTCCCAACACTGCCTGCTTTGGTAATGGGGTACCCCGGGGTGAGAAATACTTAGTGAACATCTTGGTGTGCACTAAGTTGGGCACACCCACTAGGGGTGTGCCATTTGGCCTTGGGGTGGGAAAAGTGGGATGGAGGGATATTATAATCCCCCCAAGGCCAAATGGCACACCCCTAGTGGGTGTGCCCACTTTAGTGCACACCTTGGTGTGTACTAAGTATTTCTCCCCCGGGGTACTCCTACCTCGGGTACCCTCACCCCACCTGTTGAAGTGGGGTGGAGGGGGTTAATTTTTTAAAAAAAAAATCTGAAAAAATATCATAAAATTTTAAATATTCTATTATTACATATCTCATTTTTTTATTTTTTTAATTTTTTTACATGAAAGAAGTAAAGTCAAAGTTATTAGTTGACTAAAAAATGAGATAACACAATTCTATTTTCCAAAGTAAAATCACTCCTACCCTGGGTTATCCTACCTGGGTAAAATGTTCTACCCTTCAACCAAGTAGGTTAGGGAAGGTGAAACGTTGGGAACTGAAGGGGCGGCCAGTGCGGCGAGAAGGAAGAAGAGAGAGCCCATCTTCATTAGGCATATCGGAGAGAAGAAACGTCGCCGCCAGTTAACCTTCCTTCTAGGGAACAGAAACGGCACTCTCATGGTCAAAATTTTGAAAAAGTTAGTGAATGGAGTTGGGGAGAGAGAGCACAAAACACATGCCAGGTGTCCTATATCTAGTTTAGGCGGGAAACAGGGACTTCTGTTTTAGTATTATAATATAGATGTGAGGTTTTATTTGGATTTAGACCCATTTCTTTTATCCACGTACTTTTATTTTGAGCTGTGAATTTGAGTTGAAAATTTATCTTAGTTTAAACGAGATCAAAACATTCAGACTGAAGGTTATTTTATTTTTTTATTTTTTTATTTGTTTTATTTGATTATTGAACTTTGGCTTCCCTTTAGAATCACTTC